>VUQS01003958.1:42086-55327 GCA_015108495.1 Heterochromis multidens
GCTATATACACACAGACACACACACACCTCTCTCTCTCACACACACACACACACACACACACACACACACACACACACACACACACACCAGAAATATATAAATATATTTTCAACAATGATCTTATGCTGTCACATCACAACCGTCAGACTTTTTGATGTGTCTCCTTAATCCAATAAATGCTGCATTTCAGAGAGTGGCATCATTTAGACAACTTGTTACAGGTTAAAATCAAAACCACCACACACTTTGGGTTCTGCAGGGGGTTGGGAGTGATCGATTATATAATTAGCCTTAGTAATGTGAAACAAAATTATACCAACAGTCCCTTACTCTGCCAGATAGAAATGCGCGTGATTAGGGATGTGGTGTGGTGCTGCCCTCTTCTCGTTAATTATCTACAGCACTAATTGCCAAGTGAGGAGAGTGGGCAGGAGGTTTGGGTTCTTAATAGAGACAAAAAATAATTGAATTCTCTCTCTCCTTTTCTCTCTCTCTCTCTCTTTCTCTCTCCCTCTCACACTTCATCTCCCCTCCTCTCTCACTTCGTTTGGGGAACTGGGGACTCGTTTCATGTATACTAAATTGGCAATTTATTCATGATGAAGTTGGTGGTGTGGAGAGGCTTTGATGCTTTAGGGTGGATTGATGGAGGGGGGTAGAGCCTGTAAGGTAGAAGGGAAATGAGAAACAGGGAAGGAGGGACCAGAAATTAAACAGAAAAAGAGAAGAGAGTTACAGAAACAGAAATGCAATGTGAGAAAACGAGAAAAAAACAATAACGGGGCAGTGAGAAGTCAGCGATGCTCAATGACAATGCCTAATTTGCCCTCTATTTATGGATGGCAGGTCAGAACATGGCATGCTGTGAATTTAAAGCCTGATTTAGCTGCAAACTCATCCTGTCAGAGAAGACAAACTCAAACAACAACTGACAGATAAGCCTGCTTCTCTGATGAAAACATTTTCAAAACATGCACCTTCTCAGAGCTCATCCAAGCGAGTAAAAGGAAAAAATTCCATTCTTTTCTCTAGTCTCACATCTTTCCGTGCTTCCGTACATCCTAACTCTTTCAGGTTACATGTTACCGTGCGTGAGAGTACACATACTGTACATCCATGCACGTGTGCTTGAGTGTGTGCTCGCGTTCCCGTTGTGTAGCTGGAAGTAGTAGACCAACCCAGCTCTAGTCTGTCTTGCTGCTGCTGTTTACGCTGGATTACCCCAACGCTTCAAAGCATTTCACTTCTGCCCCATTTACTGGTGTGTGTATGTGAATATGTGCATGCATGCTGTGTATATGTGCACACACATGCACTTGCCTACCCTGCAATACGTAGTCTCACACACACATTCACTCATACACACACAAACGAATGACACTCTTATCTGTCTCTGCAGAGTCTCTCCCCTCTTTGAAGACCCCTAAAAAAAACCTGTCTCTATTTTAGCCCTCAAGTCCTCATACTTCTGCGGATAGAAATGTCACCAGAGCTTACAGGCGCACCCACACACACATTCACCCACACACTCGCACACAAACATATATTCCATCTCTGACTTTCTGATGCTGAGATGTCTGGACCTCAAGGAAATCATACCCCTTCTTCTCTTTACCTATCTTTCTCCTTTCCAGATGTAATCTCGGTGCCAGCGAATTAAATTTCATTGAAAAAAATTATATGAAATTGAAAATGCACGATAATCAAAAGTTCAATAAAAAGCAATGGAAAGTTTAATGAGAGTAGAAAAATGGGGTTATCTGAAACACATCAAAGTGAACATTTGGGAGAAGCACCAGTAGTGTGAATGAATGAAAAGCAGAGCCATTGCATTCATATCTGCCATGTCTACAGAACATCCTCTTCTCTGTGTGTCTCTCATGCCTGTTCGGCTATTGTATAGCAAGTGGAGCAGAATGATGCACTACAAGTCTTCTCTTAGCCACTTGTGCACACACTCAGCTAAACACACAGACATGAGAACACAAACATTAAGTACAACATGTATCCCAGTCCCTTTTAATGTGTTGCACACATCATAAGCAGTCTTTATTGTATAGTTTCGGCTGTCAGGGCAGCACTGTGGTGCAGTGGTTAGCTCTGTCACCTCACAACAAGAAGGTAATGGGTTTGAATCCAGGCTGGAGCCTTTCTGTGTGGACTTTGTATGTTTTCACCTGTGCCTGCATGGGTTCTCTCCAGGCACTCTGGCTTTCTTCCACAGTCCAAAGATATCCTAAGGTTAATCGCTGATTCTAAATTGGCTGTAGTTGTGAATGTGAGTGGTTGTCTGTCTCTCTGTTAGCCCTGCGATAGACTGGCAACCTGTTCGGAGGGTTAGGGTTACAATAGAAAATAATATAAATTGGTAAAAGTAAATAGCAAAGTATAAATTCAATAACAGAAATAACTAACAAAGTTAATAAATAAGTATATGGATGGATTGATGGATGCTATTGCAGATCATGGCAATATCCTTAAAAAGAAGTCAGATGGAGCAAGAAAGGTGAGCTTGAGAAAGAAAAACAAAACCAAAATAGCATGTTCTCCTGGTTTAGCCTGGACCACAATACTTAGTGTAAGGTAGAGGTGCATTTTTTTGCACCATTTTGCAATTCATAATGGTTGCCAATACTGTTTTAGATATCCTCAGTAACAATTCAAAGAAGAGTATACGTTTATATACAAGAGATGATTTAAGGTTGTATCTCGTGATATTTTCAAGTATCCAGTAAGCTTAGGATTATTGTTTAATTAATAAACTAAATATTTTATTACCTAATCATTTCAAAATGTTAGAAAAATGTACTAGTGTGAAAAATTGAGAAGCTGAAACCAAAGAATTTTCACTTCAAAAATAGTTTGAATGATTAATTGATTATTGAAATAGTTGCTGATAAGATTTTGGTGATGAGTTAATCGTCTCAATATTACCTTGATTATAATCAGTCATTTAGTTAACCGCTGGTGTTTTTCCCCATCTGGTTCTCACCAAATTTTAATACTTTAGTGTCTAAAATGTAGGTTTCATAACTAATGGTAATTGATGGGCAAAATGAAAAAACAAACAAGCAACCCAACTAACAAACCCCACATGATCCAAGTTGCATCAAACTATAATTTTCCTTTGAAAGGGACTGAAGTTTGTAAAGTGTTAATGGATGGATATAGAAATACATTTGCTGGTGTACAACCCCATGTACCCCTGTACCCCAACGGTACAGATGACGTCCAAAATGTGACTCAAATGATTTGCATTATTAAAATGCTTTATTTCAATAAACACAGTACAAGACAACATAACAAAAGTTTAATCTAAAGATTGTAATTTATTCTTTTGTTATATATAGGCTTATTTTTAATTTGATGTCAACATCTTACCATTGTTAAATCACTTGTTCTTGACACTGTATACATTTGGGTAATGAGAAGTCAAAACCTGTTTTGAAAATGAAATGTTTCCCTTTCTTGCTTGATATAGGATTTCAGCTACCTAAATTAAGGCCCTCCTTTGTTGTATTTAAAAAAATGCTAATAACTACAGTATATCAAATGTTGAGCATTAATGGTGCCTTCACACATTCTACAGATGTGCAGGGTATCCATATCATGTGCACTACTGCACCCCAACAACATCACTGCCGCTGGCTTCTGAAATGTGTGATGATAACAGCAGGATGGTATTTTTCCTCTTTAGAAGCTTATCTTAAAAATCCTTTTAAATTTTGATTTGCCACACCACAAGGCAATTTTTCACTCTTTATTTTTTGTACAATGATATATCTGGATTCTTTGATTCTGATTGATATATCATGTAACATTCTCTAGGGTACTTTGTTGCCTAATCATGTTACTCATAAACCTAGTCAACTGTAAAATGTTTCACTAACATTTCCAGTCTTTTGTTGCCCTTGTCCAAAGTTTTTTTTAAACAAGTTGCTGACATTCAAAATGAGTATTTATTTTAAAAAAAAAGAACAACATTAAACAGTTTTCAGCTTCAACATTTAACATGTTGTCTTTGTGTTACTTTAAATTAAATACAGGGTTTAAACGATCTGTAAATTATTACATTCTGTTTTTATTTGCCTTTTACACAGCGAACCAACTTTTTTGGAAACTGGTTTGTATGTTTTGCGTGTGTGCTGCATATCCTCTCCTGCTTATTCTGGTTGTTTGCCGAAGCAGTGGATTAATTAGTTTTTGTTTACATGTAGCCCTCCCAAACTCATTCAATATGCATCCTAGCTAATTAACTGCTAGTGCTAAAAGAGGACATAATATTATCATATTAGTTTGTTGTCTAAGCACCAATTTTTTCTTGTGTGTGATATACTGTAACTACATGTGGATTAAAAAAAAACAAAAAAACAGGTAGGATTAGTTCTAATTCCAAAAGGCAAGTGCATGTTTTGTAGCACATGCCATCAACACTCATATGAGTCATCATCTATACTGTTCCTTTAAGCTTTACCTATCCACTACACACACAAAACACACTGTTTACTGTCTTCTCTCCTCCTTCCTGCTCTCTCACTTCTCCTTAACCCTGAGTGAAAGGGACTAAAAGGAAGTCAAACGGTGGATGTGTGAATGCCAATAAACTGATGTTTCTCACTCTTCCTCCCTGCCCTTGCAATTTCCCACTGGAGTCCCCCTTAGCTTGTATAATCGCACCTGTGTTACTTTTCCCACTTTCCCATCCACGCTTCTCAAGAGAGAGAAGTATTGAAAGAGTGAGGGCAAAGTGAGGGATTGGAGTTTCTTTGCAGAAAGGCTGGTTTACAGAGCGAGTGAAAGAGAAAATAAAGAGACAGACCGGAGTGTGAGGTGTGTGTGTTTGATAGTACCTGTAGTCGCTTTTCCGCCTCTCTTGTTCCCAGTGGACGCCTGTCACCATGGACTCACTGGACTGTTTTATCACTCTCACATGGCCCTCCCTTTCCTATCCCCCTCTGCTCCATCTCTCTTTTCTCTCTGTTTCTTTATCTCTCCCAGAGTCTTCTAAGATGTGTGTGTGTGTGTGTGTGTGTGTGTGTGTGTGTCTGTACTGTATGTGTGGTGTTCATGTCTGAAAATGAGGAGGTGAACTCTTAAAAGCATAACAAAAAATGTGAGATGGAGACAAAATAAGCATTGTTTTATGGAGAACATTTCATCTATGTGAGCCAACACTTCTCTGTTTAATTTGGTAATATTTTTGGATTCCAACCCGTTCTGCACGGCTGGATATGACCCAGCAGACATTATCTGATAAAACTCTAATTTCTTCTCAGACCCTCAAGCACAAGTTGAGGCACAAACTTGAAGATAAGACTTTGGCTTAAAAAAATAAAAAGGGAGAAAGAAACTGAACCAGGTTTGGGGGTGTCGACACATGGTGATTGCAATCAGCTAATTAGCTTAGCTTGATTTTCATAACATCTGTGGTGGCATCATACAAAGAGAAGAAAAGGCTGCAATAAACATTAAAAAGTGTGGAGTTCAACTTTAGATATACTTTAGATTTAATAACTGTTGTGTTTTTGTCTTTGTTATGTCTGCATGGGAATGCCACATTTGCATTGCTAACATTTTTTGGTCTTGATTATCATGATTTATTAACATGATAAATGAAAAGTAACTGCATTCTCACTGATGCACCCAACTGACTGCTGTCTTCAGTAGCTGGTATATAGCAATGTTATTTGTACTATGAGTGGATTTGCATTCATTTCACATTACGGTCATTGACTAAAAGTGGTAAATATGTTAGTTTCCTCTTTGTGACCTCTGTGTCTCTACTGCTGCCCCAGGCCATGGTGGAGACCGTGAATAATTTGCTGCACCCAAGAGCTGAGAAAGCATGGAGAGAACTGTCCACCAGTGAGCAGCTTCACTCGGCTACCCTGCTCCTCGACACTGTGGAGACTGGGGCTTTTATGTTAGCTGACAACCTCCTGAAGACTGACACTGTACAGGAGACCACTGACTATATCCGTGAGTACATTTTTAGGATTCTTCCTGTCCTCAAAACTCAGTTGGACCTTGTTACTGTTGAGATGGCCTTTAGCAAGGCCTCTGTTTGCTACAGTGGATCATAAGAGTTGAGGGAGCCAGTCAAGTATCGGGTGTTAGACTGGACAAGTTCAAAGTAGGATTTGACTGGAACAAAAGCATTTGTTTGTTTCATCGTCTTTACCAAAATACAAAGTAATAGAAGAAAGAACTTTTTTTTTAGAAAAAATGTATTAGATTTCTCAGTTTTTCCTCCTTTTTTGTTTTTTCCTTTTACAGAACTTATAATAATATGAAACAGCTCAGTCTGCTGAAGATCTAAGAACATGATGTAATATCATAGTAAGAGGCAACATTGACAGCAGGCACTATCAAACCCAGTGTCTAAGATCTGTGTTTTATAATACAAAAGATAGCATCTTCCTTCGTGTATGTGATATTACATGAAGTATACATTCATGCATAGACAGTAATGGACATACACTGTTCAGCCACAACATTAAAACCATATCCCTATTTTCTTTTGTACTGCCAAAACAGTTCTGCCCCTTTGGGGCATGGATACAGTACCTCTCGGGTATTCAGTTGTATAATTCGATGTTCGCAGCAGATCCTTTGGGTCCTGTGGATTGCAGGATTGTTGTGATGCTCAGTTGCATTGTGATTTGGGAAGTTTGAAGATGGCTTCAGCTCTGTGTCGAGGTCATGAAGCCGTTGCTGAACAGTTTTTGTGGTATGTTGGGTTGCATTGTCCTACTGTGGAAGGCTGCTGCAGCTGGGGAGTATCGTTGCCATTGCAGAACATTTCCTTTGAAACAGTAGTGATACATACAAGAAAATAAGATCAATGTAATTACCAGGGCAAGGTTCTTAGGGCAAAAATGCCTTGTTGATACCAGAGGTCAGAGGAGAATAGCCAGACCAGTATTTTAACAAGGTGATGGATGTTTTTCACTTCACCTGTCTGGTTCCAGCCAGGTTTTGATGTTGTGGCTGACTGATGTTAATAGAAATAAATCGGAGAAATGCTTTTGTGTAATTTCTTAGAGGTTTGAGACAAAACATTACATGAACATTTACACAAGAAGCTGATGTGAATTAATACAACTCCAGGAAAAATATTTGTCTAATAACATGAAGCTTCTATTTTGCAAATGCCCTATCACAGAAAACAAACAAAACACTATGTAATAAAATACCATGGCAGGTTTTACAGTCGATAAACTTTCTAAACATATCTAACATAGTATATGCAGCACTAATCTCTGAGGTATTTTACTGCTTTCTGCGATGATAATAAAGGAGAAATAGCAGTGCAGCACTAACCAGTGTTGCCAAAATATTCTGTGTATCTTGAGACATATTTTAATGTCCTGACCTTTAAGAAATTCAGACTAACTTCTGCAAATTTGATGTGAAATCTCAGGTAATTTTTGGCCAATACTCACTGATTCAGTCTGCCTAATTGTGTGTGCATGCATTTAGAGATAGCAAATATGTTCTATAAAATCTATCAAAGGGATTTTTTTTCTGTGTAACCCAAAAATCAAACTGATTTGACCACAAACATCTATAATCTAACTTTATTTACTTTGCAGTGAATTGCATAGATGCATGTGTGCTGAAAAAGAACTGCTTAAACAACATTGAATTTTCTATCAGAATTTTGGGACAATGAGTGTTGAGGATTTGTTGAAGACTCAAAATAGTATCACTGTAATATAACATGCTGTGTGACTGGAGTAAGCATAACAACCTGTTACCCTGATCTCACTGTTATAGTACTTAATCCTCTTAATACTGTAAGTAGACTGTGTACAGATATTATTAACTCAAGCAAAGCAATTACAATTCTGTGCACAAAAGGGCACTACAATCTTATACCTGTTGGACTGCTAAAGCTCCTAATATACACAGGAAATATGAGTACATTTGCAAGAGCTGAAATATATTTTTGAATATCTTAATATTTTAATAGTGTTCTCATAGCAGCATATACAACAGAATACATACAGCTTTGCATGCCTGCTTAAGTCATGGTGAATACAGGTTGTTCTGTGAATCCACAGAAATTCTCATCGAAAAAACTGGCCTCAATGCAGGGATGAATTGTTTTCCATGTGTCCAGCACTTTCCTCCTTTCTCTTCTCCTTTTCCGTCATATCTTCTCACATTTTTTTTTCACTTATCTCATTGTCTGACCTTGGCATAAGGGAATTTTACTGGAGAGTAAAAATTTTATTTGATTTTTCATGTCTTTACATGGAATATATCTTGGAGGCATCATTTCATCTTTGCTCAGTTCAGTGAATTGCACTCAGTTATGTTTCCCTTGGTTATCCTCTTGTTTGCCCCCCCGCCCCACCTCCCCATTAAAATTTTTTATTTTTTTTTAATTTCCTCTGCACCATTCCCCCATTACTAACATTCACTGGGCTTGTATGTTACTCAGTTAGAGATGAAAAGCCACGGAGGAGGAATGGGAGAGGAAAAAATAAAGATGATAACGAAATAAGAAGGAAGACTGGATGAGTGCATGCTTGAGGGCGGTGGTGGTGGTGGTGGAATGTCAAATGATGCTCTGAGGGGTTTTTTGCTCACTTTCACATCAGTAGGCAATGAAATTACAGCTATTTCAGTCACAGATAATGGTGATAAAATTACTGCATTTCCAATCAAAGACAGTTAAGATTCCTCAAAGTCACTCCGTACAACATGACTCTATGTTCTCACTTAAGTTTAAGTACAACAGTCCATTTCAACAGCTGACATCCTACACAATTTCACCTTGCATAATTTCAGACTTGTATCTCTTCCAATTTTTTTTTTCCCCTCCTGATCAGACTAAGTAAATGTGGTTACATAAACAGTCATGGAGATGTAGGCTACTGCCTCTCTGAGGAACTTAAAAAAGGAAGTCATCTTTTTCCTGCGAAATTTTGTCTCCACATTCTTCTGCTTTTTGTGTTGTTAATCTTCCCTCGCAGCTAATCCAGTGGGCAGATCCACCATGATTATCTCTCCTCTTTATTCATAACCAGCCTGTCATTTCTCTCGTTCTCTTCCTTCATCCTCACTGCTCTCTCTCCTCTCTCTGATTCTTTTCTTCTCCACTCTCTTCCTTGCACTTTTTAAGCTCCCTCCTCCCTTTTTTTTTCCAAGTCTTTGAGATGAGAGTGAGTGACAAGAATAAATTATTTGACGCATTTTAAAGGAGCCACAGCAGCTACTGTAAGTGATATTATTGTGTTAGATTGTGTGTGTGTGACTATGAGGCACAGTATTAAGCAGATGAATAAATAGTGTTATTATTAGAACCAAAACAGTGATTTGAAGGGATAACACAGCAGTAACAGCGTGCGCGTGTGATAACGATAATGAACAAGTGTGTTTCTTAGGAGGAGGATTGTCTTGACAAGGATGCTTTAATTAGATTAGACTCAGCGTGTTTTGATACCCCGCTGATGTGTGTGGGTGTGGATGTGTGTGTACATGTGTATGCATGTGTGTGGGTGGGTCGATGTAGCTCATGTGCAAGTGGGGGACTCTCAGCCAGTGTTTCTCTTCCTTTATGCCAGTATGCATACCTGTGTCTGCGTTTATGTCCATCTTCCTCACTCTTCCTCTATTTCCTCACTTCTATACCTTAGTATCTCTTGCCTGTAAGCCTTATCTATTGTATGTCTGTGAGGGAACATAGTCTTCTTTCTATCTCTGCTTCAGTCCTCTCCTTTAAGTGTATCTGCTTATCTCATCCATTCGGCTCCTCTGATTACCCGCTGGTGTTTTTTTTTTTTTTTTTACCATGAAAGCAGCAGTCTAAATCACCAGCTCGCTCAGAAAGACAAGATAGCAACACACCAAAGGTATAATTAGTTCTTAATTAGAAACTTTATCTAATACATTACACAGCTGTAATCAGGAATGTGCTAACGAACCTGGATGGTGAAATAATTCCTACAATACAGGGGAGGCTGGATAATCTACCTCAAAGTGTTGGAGCGGTTGCCTGGAGACATTGTTACCTTTTTTTAGCAGAAAAATTTACATTATTTCACTTTGATATGTGTCAGCTTTTTCAATTTCTTTGTTTAGGAGAAGCTTGAAACTGTTTCAGGAATCATGCCAGTGCTGTGCTGTGAAGCACTTAGTGAGAAAACATGGTTATTACAAGAGTCTGCAAAACAAATCTGATGTAATGCGCTATGCTATGACTTACCATTAGGGTGTGCATGTTTGTGTGTATGTGTGTTTGTGTGTATGTGTTTCAGAGCTGGAAGTAGCCAGGCTGAGCACGGATGGGAACCTCGCAGACCTGACATTCCCTCAGTCGGAACAACATGGAAACTCCATCCAGCTGTCAGCCAGCACTCTCAAACAGCATGGCAGAAATGGTAGAAGAAAAATCTCATGTTTTCCTCTTACTCTTACTCTCACTGTGATATCCAAGATTTCTCTCTTTCTCTGCCTATCAAGCTTCCTTACTCACCCACTTGAAGTGTCATATTTCTGGCATCATTGCTTTACAACAATTATCGAGTGCACTATTCGTGTGCCTTTCTTGCAGGTGAGATCAGGATGGCGTTTGTTTTGTACAAGAACTTGGGCTCCTACCTGTCCACAGAGAATGCCAGTGTTAGACTGAGCGGCGATGCCGTCTATCCTAATTACTCTGTTATTGTCAACTCCCCGGTCATCACTGCATCCATTAACAAGGAGAGCAATAAGGTTTACCTGTCGGAGCCTGTGGTCTTCACTGTCAAACATCTACAGGTGAGTAAGGAGCAGGGTGATTACTTATAAAAGGAAACAGTTAAAAAATTGTGAAATAATGGGGAAGAAACACTGGTTAAAGGAGTCTGGTAATATTTTATCAACAAATCTCATAAAAGACCAAAACCAGCTAGAAACTGAACATACTTAGAAGTATTGTCTTTGTAACCAGAAGTTTAAATTGTTCATTCCTCTGTGCCATAGAAGTCCATTGTTGTCCCAAAAAGTGTTTCTTTACAAGAAAGAAAATGAGAATTGTAGTTTACACTATCTAAGTTTCACATGTATAGGATTCTGGTGCTGTAAATTCTCATTATGAGTCCACAGCTGGAAACACTTACCAGAAAATTGACTACTTACTCCTGTTTGAGTAATGTTTGCTACAACCTGCAGGCCTTAGCAATTAAAAAAAAAGACAAGATTTATTTCCAGTCAATTCCATTTTATTCATGTAGTGCCAAATAATAACATACATCATTATAGGGCATTTTAAGGCCAAGACCTACAATATTTACAGAGAAACTCCGCATTTCTCTAATAGAGAGAAAAAAATATTTTTAACAGGAAGAAACCTGCAACAGAACCAGACTTTGGGTGGGCGACTGTCTGCCTTTACCAGTTGGGGTAAGAGGAAAGTGAATAGTGAAAAGATGAGCAATAAGGAACAACAACCACTCAGCAAGTTGGTGAGGTCAACAACATACTTGGTGAAAGGTACAGGTAACAAGAGTACAAAATGGAAAAGTAGAGTTTATGCTTTAAAAGAGGAATCCAACATACTCACCAGCCACTTTATTAGGTCCACCTGTTCAGCTGCTCATTAACACAAATATCTAATCATCAGAGCATCAGAATGGATAAGAAAAGTGATTTAGACATTGAACGTGGCATGCTTGTCGGTGCCAGGCGGGCTGGTCTCAGTATTTCAGAAACTGCTGATCTACTGGGATTTTCCACCATAACCATATCTATGGTTTTCAGAGAATGGTCCAAAAAAGAGAAAATATCCAGTGAGTAGCAGTTCTCTGACTGAAAATACCTTACCAGAGGTTAGAGGAGAATGCCCAGACTGCTTTGAGCTGATAGGGAGGCAGCAGTAACTCAATTAACCACTCATTACAACCAAGGTATGCAAAAGAGCATCGTCGAATCCACAATCCATTTAACCTTAAAAACAGATGGACTACAGCAACAGAAGAAGACCACACCTGTCAGCTAAGAACACAAAAACTGAGGCTATAAGTCACACAGGCAAAATTGGACAACAGAACATTATAAAAAATATTGCCAATATCAATTTCTGCTGCAACATTTAGATGGTAGGGGTTGGTATAAGCAACATGAAAGCATGGATCCATCCTGCCTTGTATCAGCAGTTCAGGCTGGTGGTGATGTAATTGTGTGGGGGATCATTTCTTGGCACACTTTGGGCCCCTTAGTACCAGTTGAGCATCGTTTTAAATGCCACAGCCTAACTGAGTATTGTTGCTGACCATGTCCATCCCTTTATGACTACAGTGTACCATCTTCTGATGACTGCTCCCAGCAGGATGACATGCTATGTTACAAAACTCAAATCATCCCAAACTAGTTTCTTGAACATGACAATCCACATTCACCAGATTTCAGTCCAATAGAGCACCTTTTATAGCACTGCATAATGGATGTGCAGATGACAGATCTGCAGCAACTGGGTGATGCTGTCAAGTCAGTATGGCCCAAAATCTCTGAGCAATGTTCCCAGCTCTTTGTTAAATCTATGTCAAGAGTTAAGGCAGTTGTGAAGGCAAAATGGGGGTCCAGCCTGATACAAGCAAGGTCTACCTAATATTCATTGGGAACTATTAAGTTTAGTGCTCAATTCCACATAGAGGTAGGGAAGTCTAAAAGAAGTTAACAATGGCATTGTTGTTTTTGGTCTTTTCCTGAGATTTTTTGTTAGACTTCTTCCTTATAAATTGTTGTATACACTACCAGTCAAAAGTATGGACACACCTTCCCATTCAATGTTTTTTCTTTATTTTCGTGACTATTTACATTGTAGATGCTCACTGAAGGCATCAAAACTATGAATGAACACATGTGGAATTATGTAGTAAACAAAAAAGTGTGAAATAACCCAAAACATGTTTTATATCTTAGATTCTTCAAAATAGCCATGAGGTAGTCACCTGAAATGGTTGTCACTGCACAGGTGTCCCTTGTCAGGGTTCATTTGTGGAATTTCTTGCCTTCTTAATGGGGTTGGGACCATCAGTTGTGTTGTGCAGAAGTCAGGTTGGTACACAGCTGACAGCCCTATTTGACAACTGTTAGAATTTATATTATGGCAAGAACCAATCAGCTAAGTAAAAAGAAATGACAGTCCATCATTACTTTAAGAACTAATGGTCAGTCAGTCCGGAAAATTGCAAAAACTTTGAATGTGTCTCCAAGTGCAGTCGCAAAAACCATCAAGCTCTGCGACGAA
>VUQS01003959.1:6255-16621 GCA_015108495.1 Heterochromis multidens
GAATGGTAGAGGTATTAAATAATTAAATACAAAGATGTGTGAGACAGAGGGAACTGCCCAGTGTGTGTGTGTGTGTGTGTGTGTGTGTGTGTGTGTGTGTGTGTGTGTGTGTGTGTGTAGTCCTGTATCCCTCTTTCTGTTTTCTTTGAACTTCTGCTTTATGTTCCCCCTTCTGGATATTTGCTTTCACCAATAAAAGTTCATCATGTGTTTATTTGCTCATCCAGCCGAAGCAGCGATGAGCTCATGCCACGGAACCAATGTTCACAATTCACAAGGCTCAGTACTCCTCCTACAGTATTGGTCAGAATTTAACCAAACTTAGACACAATGATCACCTGATGGATCTTCACCCAAATTGAGCTCAAGGTCACATTTGTCATTCTCAGTGAATTTTTATTTTCATTAGTTTGTGCAATACAGCAAACAAGAAGACTCACTTTCTTTCTGTACTTCACACATTACAGTATCCTGTGAATTGGGATTGATTGTGAGCCAGATGAGATACCACATCATCAACATTCAGGAACAAGCCCTTG
Organism: Heterochromis multidens; assembly: GCA_015108495.1. Classification (NCBI taxonomy): domain Eukaryota; kingdom Metazoa; phylum Chordata; class Actinopteri; order Cichliformes; family Cichlidae; genus Heterochromis; species Heterochromis multidens. Next base: position 6,795 of record VUQS01003959.1, read on the forward strand.
CATTACACTTCATGAGAGCACATACAACCAAAGAACGGTATAAAGTAGCAAGTGCGACACACTCAAATTGCCCAGAAAAAAAGGTCTACTTGGTGAAGAGAAAGACCTGGTTCAAGTATGTGTAGGGAGAGTTAGCAAGTTCTCAAAATGTGTCATGCATTTCTACTGGTTTCATTTTTAACAGGTAACAATTAAGTTAACTATAAAATGACTGCACTGGAAAATTGGTGATACAAATAGCACTCACAGCATTATTGGTAAGACATTTCTTAAACTTTGTCACACCAGGAAGACATTACAATTGCTTTCACTTCTACTCTTTCCACTAAACACTGAGTACAAACCATGCAATAAAAATGACTGTAAGAACATTAGAAATCAGTAAATTCAGTATAAAAAAAAAAAAAATTAATAAAATAAATTTTAAAAAACACTTTATCAAGAATTCCAAACTCTGAGTTCAGAGACTGTATTCTCATAATAAACCATCTGTCACGTTTCTTCCACAGATATTTCATTCAGAGCCGTATCTTTTTTTAATGGTACGTCAGATTAGATTTACATTTAGATTTACAAAGTGCCGTTGCACTTATTTCCCATGCAGGTCCCACCTTTTAATCAGCCACACTTGACAATACATTTGGCACCTGCAAACAGCTGAATTAATTTATTACACTCAGCGTTGCCATTAGTTGGCCTGCCGCTCCCTCTGTGACACAATGAACAATCCAATCCAATTCACCAGACTTTAAATCAATTCAGGCCAACTGTCTTTGTGATTGCTAAATGGGAAACAATATTGCCAAGGCTTTCAAGCACAAAATTATCATTGTTTTAGAGACCACATGAATACCATCCCCTCTTATAGTTGTGGATTGAAGATTCAGAATACTTTAATACTTGACACTTTAGAAAATGGATGGATGAATGGATGGAACATGCCATTATATAAGTCAAAGTCAGACCAATATTATCAGAGTAGCCATCTAAAACATCGAGAGCCAGCAGTGAGTGGAGTGGAGGTAATGAATTACTGCCATCAAATGTAACCATCATTTTATCAGCTGGTAAACTGTCATATATTTGAGTTTTATTCAAGTTTTTCTGCTTATCGCTCACTCTCTCTCTGTTCATCTCCATCTTTCTTGACTTCTCTGCCTATCCATGCATGCCCATGTCTTCTGGCATGTGTGAGTGCAGAAGTGTGGGGGTGGCTACGTGTATAGGCTGAGAGAGTGAGTATCTGCTGTTTTGGGGTCAGATTGAGAAGATCCGACTGCTGCGTTGAGCTGAGTTCGGTTCCAATTAAAACAACAGCACTTGACAGCAGCAGAATACAAAGTCAGAGATACTGCAGCTCAGTGCCAGTTGTATTATCCCTGCCATCTGATTCTCTGTTTTTTCTTTCTTCTTCCCCACTCTCTGTCCCTGTAAGAAGATCAGTCTTTCATGATCTTGGTTGGAGGAAATGCCACATTGCAGCAGCAAAGAGAAAATGACTAAAGCGATTGGTGTATGTGAAATAGATGCAAGCATAAATTTCAACATTGTCAGAAACTTTTGAAGTATGAAGTCATGTTGATCAAGGCTTTGGGAAGCAAATAGCAACAATAGATGCAGCAAAATGACAAAGAAATGTGGAGATGTGCAGAACAACATAAGACCCACCTAATGTACAGAAAGCCCAGCATAAATGCAGACAGCTGAACATAGCATAACGATTTGAATCTGTGCAACACTGGCTGCGTTTATTTATGTATGTATCTGTCCCCTCAAGTCTGTTTATATGTGCGTCTCGCTTTAATTCTGTTTGTGTCCCCCTCTTCTTGTTCTCTTGACTCAGCTCCTTTTTCTCTCTCTCTCTCTCTCTCTCTCTGTGACTCTGTATCTTTTGCTTGCTGGCCTGACACTTAGTTGCTCAGGGCTACTTGTTACAGCTCATAAGGAAAGTCAACTGTACAGCACAGGCTTGCTCTCTGTAGCTCTCTGGCTCTTTGCTCACATTTGAGAAAACATCACAAATCTCCATGGACCCAGTTTAAAATTTCATACATTCTGGGTAATCACACCACAGTTTCAGTTACCTTGCTCGGCTGTCTAAAGTGATGGCTTTCAAATCCCTTCCCTTAACCAATGATTTTCCAGTCATAGCTTGGTGATTTAGGGACATATGTATGTGTGACGCTTTATTTCTTCCAGTGCATAGTACAGTGTGGTCTTGGATGCTTCTACATCAGAGTAAACAACAACGTTAGGGGCTTTGACTGCTTGTTTTTCCATGTACAACAGATATGTACTGGGAGACCTTGCAAAATGTTCTCTGTAGCTTATCTAAAAATATCTTGAACCCTAACAGAACATTGGGGACATTCCTCAAGCATCGTATTTCAGTTATGAAACTGCTGCAGTACAAACATTGGAAAATGACTTTAAGACAAATAATTCGGGGAGGATTCAATAAAAATATATGCAAATGGGTCTACGTTGGTCATATAATAACATTCCTAATAAGAGGTGCAAGAAAATTTTAAGCAACTTTTCAATTTGCACTTCTTTTTCATTGATAGTTTATGTGGAAGAATGCTTTTTAGGCCACCGTACATCTTGGGATAAACACTGAGTTAGTAGCCACCACCCTTAAATCACTTCAAAGCCCAATTTTATTCCTTGGGGCTTTGTTGTCATGCACAAATGAAAAGCTAAAGAGGCCAGCAAGAGTAACCAAAAGGTAGTTAGAACAGGGTCAGTTCTCTGAGTGAAAATATATTTTGGCTTCATAAGAAAACTTTTCTCTTGTCAGTTGAAAAGTGTCATAACGTTGGCAGTGTGGAAATGCATTCGTCTTGACTAAAGAAGAATGTCTTCAAAAAGCTCAAAGTGGTTGTGGGCTCATCATCACTCATTCATGACTGCTTGAAGCCTGTCTGTGACTTTTTCAAACTATATACTTTGGTATACTTTGGATAAATGCTCGTGTGGTTTCCTGTGGTAAGGAGATTGTGGCTTGTAGCACACAAAGCTACATATGAGACTCCAACTTTTGTAACCGTATTTTTGGAGTTTATATTGAGTTTATATTGAAGAAATTTAGGATTCAAAAGAATATAGACTGTCCACTGGGAGCAGATGTTCTCAAAAGTTTTTTTTAACATTGCAACTTGTCTGTTCACTATTTTGGGTTTGTGCTTTGCCTCCAACAGCCAGAACTTCTTCTCCTGTTTCTCTCTTTTACTTCTTTATTTCTTGTCATATTCTTTATCATGCATGCATTTTTTTTTTCAAATGTTCTTTTTAATGTTCTTGTGATCAATTTCTACTGCTTTGTAAAAATAGCTGCCACTGCACCCCATGTGGCACCCAGTTTTGCTCATTTGCTCACTCTTTATTTTTTAAGGTATTATTCCACTTTCTTTCTTCCATAATGTTTAACCTTTCAAATCGACAGCAGGAGTAACTTCTATAATCTTTTCTCAAAGGTAAGAAAACACAGTTTGCTTGAGTAGTCAAATGTTGCACTTATAATCTTCATTCCACCTGCTGTAAATGCAGTGCACCAGCTTAGCAGCCTCTCACCCTGACTCCAGGATGGGAGAGCTTTCCAGCAGTTCTTCTTTCAGTTCTCTGTTGACCTGGTAAAACGATTTCTGTCAGAATGTTGTTGCATGTCATGCCCTCATCTCTCCAATGGACAGGCTCCAAAACGCTCCACTGCCCACCTGCCCATGCAAATGATTACCTTTGGTCCTAACTCAACCTACCTGTAACAGAAATTGTGTGTGTTACTCTAGGTCTGAGTGAGAGTGTGTGTGATGGCTATAACACTTCAGTTAGCAATGATGTTACTGTCTTTGTCAAGGCGACACTTTCTCTGTATGTACTCATGCACTCACCTGACACTTTTTTAGTTACACCTTGCTAGTACTGGGTTGGACCCCCTTTTGCCTTCAGAGCTCACTTCTGTGTGGCATAGATTCAACAAGGGGCTGGAAACATTCCTCCAAAAAGTGATGGACATGATCAGAAACAACACTCAACAAGGGATCCAAAGTGTGCCAAGAAAATCCTCCACACCATTACACCACCAGCAGCAGCCTGAACTGCTGATACAAGACAGGATGGATGCATGCTTGTTGTTTACACCAAATGCTGACCCTACCATCTGAATGTCACAGCAGAAATCACAACTCATCAGACCAAGCAACATTTTTCCAATCTTCTATTGTCCAATTTTGGTGAGCTTCCTGTTCTTTGCTGACAGAAGCGGGTGGTCTTCTGCTGCTTTAGCCCATCTGCTTCAAGGTGTTGTGTGTTCGGAGATGCTCTTCCACATACCTTGGTTGTAATGAGTAGTTACTTGATTTACTTTTGTCTTCCTTCTTTTGTCCTGTCTTCCTCCCTTCACCCTCAACTGGTCACACCAGATGGCTGCCCCTCCCTGAGCCTGGTTCTGCAGGAGGTTTCTTCCTGTTAAAAGGGAGTTTTTCCTTCCCACTGTCGCCAAGTGCTTGCTATTAGGGCGTCGTCTGATTGTTGGGGTTTTCTCTGTATTATTGTAGGGTCTTTACCTTACAATATAAAGTGCCTTGAGGCGACTGTTGTGATTTGGCGCTATGTAAATAAAATATAATTGAACTGAATTGAATTCCTATCAGGTCAAAGCAGTCTGTCCATTCTCTTCTAACCTCTAATGTCAACAAAGCATTTTTTGCACAAAGAACTGCAGTTCAACGGATATTTTCTCTTTTTTGGACTATATAACTCTAGAGATGGTTGTGTGGAAAAATCTGACCAGATCAGCAGCTTCTGAAACACTCAGACCAGCCAATGATTGGCCCGTGATGTGATTGGCTGATTGCACCAGTTTGAGTTTTTAGACCCTGGAGGCTTAAACATTTCTGGAAAATTACACCATGTCAACTCACCCTCAGTTTCTAACATCTGCAAAGTTACTTGCTTGAGGGGTTAAGACTTTGTAGTTCAAGGTGTCCAAAGTGAGATCAGACATGTATTTGTAAAGTTTTGAAATGCAGTGTGCCAATGAGTGTTGCAACAAACACAGGGGAAAATTCAAACATGGATTAGCCATAGCCATTTTAGACTACCAGTCTAAAAAGGCAAACTGTTATTGGTTCTAATACTGATTAAATAACATGATCGAGCCACATTGAATTCAGTTTTGTCATCACTGTCACATAGCGTTTGGTTTTTCAACATTGTGAATGATTTTTAACACAGTTACGTGTGCAGATTTTAAATTAAAGTGAGCATTCAGCATGAGCAGATACTCTGAGTTGAGTCATTATGGTTGGATTGGTATGTTCCCATGTGGCTTCATGAAATGAATGATGCTACTGGTCCTCAAGAGCAGTGATGTCCCTGAATCAACCCCTCGAGAGTCAATTAGAAGACCACTGGGTTGTGTCATGTTGTGATGCGGATGCAAAATCCTTTTAGCTAAATTTAATGGAGAGAAAACTTGTGATATCATCTTTTAATGCTGTACAGACATAACATAATGACTTCCATATACATATGTACACATGCATACAGACAAATAATACTCCACGCAGTTGGTGCAAAGTTTGTTTGAAAAGTTTCAATTACCCATACCCATTTCTGTCTTTGATTGTTTTGACAGTTTGGCATGACAGTGATATCTTTTGTTACTGAGGCTGCAACTCACACTACCACTTACAGAAGAAAGGAGAGCAGTGGAAAAGTGTCAGCGTGGATGGTTTTTATTTGCTGGTTTTCTGCTTTTTTTAGTTGGTGATGACAAGCACAATTACATATCTGAAGTTGCAGCGTATATGAAAAAATGTCTTTGTATTCTTCCTAGAGGAAAGACAGATCTGAAATGTAAATGCGCTCTATCATTGACAGCAACAGACAGTCTATCTTTCATTCTATTTCCCAGTCTCTGTGCTGAGGTGTATTATGTGAGCTGTCAGAGTCTGTGACCTCATTTGGAATTAAAGCTTTATTGCCTCCAAAATATCTTTACAATCGTCACACACTGGAGAATCGACTCTGACATAACAACGCATAATTTATTCCTTAAAAAGTGTGTGCTGATCTGTATATTCGTGTTGGCACCTTTCACCAAACAAAGTATTGTAATTACAGGTTGGAGACTTCTACGCATTTGTAGGCAGTATTTATATAGCAGATGCTGCAGAACGAAAGGAAGCACAGTGTGCGACGTTCATACTTCTTCTATTTTTAGTGACAATTTTTTTTCAACCATTCTTAAGGTTTTCGATATGTGAGATTGTCTTCGCGAGGACTCCTATCCAACTGAACTGCTCATCATTTTTCTAAAATCTCGTAAATTCTGTCTTTTTGACTCTGGTATGTTCTTCTTGTCAGAGATTCCCTTGTCTTCAGCTGCTTTCTTAGCCTGTCTGCATCAAACCTCAGCTCAGGGAACATTTTCTACAGCTCCTTCACTGTATTTTATATATTTTTACCAGTCATTACAGGATGACTCATCAAACTCTCTACACATTTTTGTGGTAATCCATCAGTCCACAACTAACTGTGGAGAGACAGCTGGATCAGGTGACCAAGCATATGACACTGACATGCATCTAACCATGCTACTTAATGTATTGCATTAGTTAATGGTTATTCTTTGTACATTAAAGCCTCACTTTCCCTGTATGGTATGGTTAAGTTCAGATTTGCATGCTTTTGGTAGTAATAGCAGTAATTTTCTCTATATACTTTCTGCTGCAGACAGTACCCCCTCAGTGTAGGTGGGATTCTTAGCTGATCGTCACAGCAGCACTGTTTGAAAATGGCGTGACATAAACACAATGCAAACAGGAAAAAGGAAGGTTATTGAACAAGTGGAGTTCTTGGTTCCCGGTATGTGGCTGTTTATCAGAGTAAACAAGCAAGAAAGAGTGAAGGCAGCAAGACAAGAATACTGAAGTTTGATTTCCCACATCCCACATCCCACAACATCTAACATTCTAGTGACGATGCTTTCTGTCCAGTCAATGGTCTGCAGTGTTTTCATTCCTTGCTTTAGAATTGGCTGAGCTCCCTTAAAACCTCAACTACCATGTTGCCAAAATAACAAGAACAAGAAAGAGCAAGCACAGTCGAGTATAGTCAAATCCAGTCAGGCCATGAAGTAGCGATGAGGCTAAAAAAACTGGTAAGTCATTGTAAACAATACTACAATACTACTTATTTCGTAGCAAAATTGCTATCAACTTTCTCCTTTTTTGCCGTCTCTGACCCAACCTAAAATCATCTTTTAATAGGACTATTTCTACATTCAGAGGGTTTCTACTCCCAACAAATAAAGCATCTTCACAGCTGACTCTCCAGTGTGCATTCATCCGATGCATTCAAGTTGAGGGTACATGTGTCACATCTTTTCACAGGGTCTAAAATTTGTAGTGACATCCCTAGTTACAGGTTGCATGAGTGCAAAGAGATCTTTCTCAGCCTCTCTGACTGCATCCACATCAGTGAGCACAAGGCAAGAATGCTGTTGATGTGTCAGGTTATAGTGTTCCATTAAAATGTAAATAAGAAAGGCAGTTGACCTGAATGAATAAATAATGTACACTTCCCAATCGAATACACCTTCTTATAGAATTGTTGTATTGTCCTTTCTTAAAAGAACAGGTTGACATTTCTGGAGATCTCTTCCACTTTTTGCCAAGAGTTAGACGATAATACTGAAATCACATGTAGGTCTATGGCAAGAGTGTTTCCGTTTTCAGTCTCCAGCTATAATATGAACATTACCCTGCCAGGTTGTCGTCTTTTAAATCTGCCTCCAATTGCATTCAGTGGCCCTTATCACAATAGAGATTTTACAGATTCACAGGAAACATCATACCTTACAATGATACTATAAAAACATAACCCTGTTCTAATGTAAAGACGACTATAGCAGCTGCAACTTCTGTGCTCAAAACATTACATGTGGGAGCTACTGCTCTGAGCTGGTGCCATCAAGTGGAAAATGTGAGTAATGAAAAATGATCTGCTGCTGCAGCTGAGTTAAAGTATCCACGCCTGTTCTCATCCTACAAAGTTACTCTGTTTTTTGGGGGGCATGATGGCTGAAACTGTCTTGTAATTTTAAAAAAAATGTTTATCTATCTATTATCTATTATTAGTAGAATTAAAAAATAAAGTTGTTTGATTTAAACTACATAAAAGAGGTCATTATTTATCGTCTGTTAATTAATGATACTATGTTTTTGGTACATACTGTATTTAGGTATAGACTGCACATAAAAGGTGACCCATTGTTTGTGGACTCTCATCTTGAAACCTCAAGCTGAACATTTTGACAACTGTTATGAAGAAAGGAGAACCGAAATATGGCAGGCACTTTTTGATTTTACTCTAAATGACAACTAAGGTTATAAATTAAGTGAGTAGTGGGGTCCTTTGACTCACAGACTTCTAACGTTTTGTAATCAACAGTCACCTCTTGCTGACTGTGAAGAAGCATGCAGGTTTAAAGCATTTTCACATTGGCTTCACCTTTCAAGCTACATTCATCTTTTATATGCAGTCTATGACTGACTACATGCATGCATATGTATATTCCACCCTGGTGCATTTCCCCCTCACTCTTTCTTCCTACTTTCCTACTGCTCTGCCAAATAAAGGCTACAAAAATGCCCCCCAAAAAACAATGAATTGGTTTGATACGGTGGGAAATGGATGCAGAGTTAAATGAGGACATGCCTGCCCATTTATTATGAAGTCTGTTAGGGTAGCTTAGCATAAATAGTGGAAACAAATAGTGCTCAAATGTATCAAACTCCACCAACCATCATATTCAATGCTCCCTTATTAACACATGTACAGTGCATCCAGAAAGTATTCACAGCACTTCACTTGTTCCACATTTTGTCATGTTACAGCCTTATTCCAAAATGGATTAAATTCATTCTTCACCTCAAAATTCTACACACAATACCCCATAATGATGATGTGAAAAAAGTTTGCTTGAAATTCTTGCAAATTTATTAAAAATAAAAAATATAACATATGCATAAGTATTCACAGCCTTTGCTCAATACTTTGCTGAAGCACCTTTGGCAGCAATTACAGCTTCAAGTCTTTTTGAGTATGATGCTACAAGCTTGGCACACCTATTTTTGGGCAGTTTCTCACATTCTTCTTGCAGAACCTCTCAAGCTCCATCAGGTTGGATGGGGAGTGTTGGTGCATAGCCATTTTCAGATCTCGCCAGAGATCAAGTCTGGACTCTGGCTGGGCCACTCAAGGACATTCACAGAGTGGTCCCAAAGCCACTCCTTTGTTATCTTGGCTGTGTGCTTAGGGTTGTTGTCCTGTTGGAAGTTGAACCTTCACCCCAGTCCGAGGTCCAGAAGGCTCTGGAGCAGGGTATCATTAAAGATGTCTATGTACATTGCTGCATTCATCTTTCCCTCGACCCTGACTAGTCTCCCAGTTCCTGCTGCCAAAAAACATCCCCACAGCATGATGCTGCCACCACCATGCTTCACTGTAGGGATGGTATTGGCCAGGAGATGAGTGGTGCCTGGTTTCCTCCAGACATGATACTTGGCATTCAGGCCAAAGAGTTCAATCTTTGTTTCATCAGACCAGAGAATTTTGTTTCTCATGGTCTGAGAGTCCTTCAGGTGCCTTTTGGCAAACTCCAGGCAGGCTGTCATGTGCTGTTTACTAATGAGTGGCTTTTGTCTGCCCACTCAACCATACAGGCCTGATTGGTGAAGTGCTCCAGAAATGGTTGTCCTTCTGGAAGGTTCTCCTCTCTCCACAGAGCAACACTGGAACTCTGTCAGAGTGACCATCGG
>VUQS01003963.1:0-10617 GCA_015108495.1 Heterochromis multidens
TGTACTGAGGGCTGAACACACACACACACACACACAGGCACACAGACACACACACACACACACACACAGACACACACACACACACAGACACAGGCACACACACACACACAGGCGCAACACACACACACACAGGCGCACACACACACACACACACAGTGTCCATCAGATCAGTGCTGCTTCAAACCTTCAAACCATGAAACAAAAGTAAAAAAGAAGATTTTGAACGTTTCAGCTTGTTCTTGATGGAGAAACATCACTCAGGTCTGGCTCCTGATTGGTCACAGACAGAAAGTCGAAGCTCAGCTCAGAGCTTTTGTTTCAGGTTTCTGAGGGTCGTGATGAAGGAAACTCATATTCCTTTCACAACACCTGAACAGACATCAGCCAAACATCTGGAGGTAAAACAGTATTTTTAAGGCCAAACATTTATTTGGAACTGTTTTCATGTCTTTAGGCTGAGCCTGAAACCACAGACAGTAACATTTTAAATTATCAGCCTAATTTACTGTCATATGTGGCAAAGTACAGCATCATGACCCTCATCTTTCCTCCTCTCTGACTCCAGATGTGTGTTTTCCATGGTGAACATCACCTGTGTGACACTCACAGCTCACTTTAACATGAAAATATTTCATGTGAGCCTTTGAGCCGCATGTTTCTGCCTCACTCTCTGTGTCTGAGAGGTCTGAGACACACACACACTCTCAGGAACAAACCTCCTGACGTCCAGGTGTGTGTGTTTGCTCTGCTGATAAGAAACCATTCACTACAATACCCACAACCCCCTGCAGGCAGCTGAGGCTGCAGAGATAAACTGAGCCAGAGGTCAGAGTTCAAACCCTGGACCATCAAACTGCTTCACTGACAGCATTCAAAATGAAACGTTACGAAGAACAAACTCTGTGAAAGAAGCACTGCAATATTCTGTCACCACTGAAATCTGATTGGTTGCTTTGCTAATGTTTAGAAGTCACCTGAAACTTCCTGAAATCTGCAGGAAAACCTCAGTCTTTAAGAAATGAATCCAGATGTGCTGCAGACTCCTCACTTCACCTTCTCAGTGAGGACGTTTCAGGAAACTCTGCTCGAGGGTTTCCTCTGACCTCTTTGAGAGGAATGAACCTGTAATAACACGTTTGATTTATTCTGTGATCAGATCGTTAATGTGAGTCTGAAAGTCACTGAAACTATGAGCGAATGCCGGTGAAGCATCCTGCAGTACTGGAGGAGATGTACTCGAGTACTCTGCCCCGAGCGTGTGCAGGTGGGTGTGATGTGTCGGCGCTGAAAGAGGAGCTGATCCTCAGCAGTGAGCCGTACGAGTCTGACATTTCTGGTTATTCTTAGAGCCGAGTCGAGCCGGGAGTCCAGTCTATGTCAGCAGCTGAGCACGAGTCAGGAAATGATCCATTTAGGGCAGAAAAACTCGTTACAGGAGCACCACGAAACCACAGAGGGAACATGTTTGTGTATGACACCATAGAGCTGTACGTCAGTACTGAAACAAACACATCATTATGAGGATCAGTCAGTGAGGAAAAGCTGGACAAGGAATCCTAATTTCACAGGAACAGAGGCTCAGCTATGAGATACGGTTGTTATTTTATCTGCTGTGATGGTTTTTGGTTAAAGATGTGCATACATTCACACGTCTGACTCTGTGACACGTTCAGGGACTCTGGAAACACAAAGCAAGCTTTCAGTTTTCTCACCTCCTCGTAGGTCCACACAGCGCTGGCCAGCTCCACACAGAAGATCACCAACAGACTGCCGAAGTACTGAAACACAGACAGAGACGAGGTCGGAGTTCAGCCTGACCATCAAAGATTTTTTACTGTCACACAAACACAGAAGAAGAAACTCAAACTGAACTCTGCAGCCTTCATCAGACGAGCGCTTCATGCAGAGATGGACGCGTAACGCCGTCCTGTCAGACGCTGGCTGCATGTCACACTGAACACACACAGATCACAAGTCCTCATTTGGCAGGTGGTGATGTCATAGGTGTATCAGCCAGGAGCCCGCGGGTCACATCCTGTCTGGACTTTTGCACTTTTCACCTTTTAAAGTCATTTTCTTTGCTGGTCAGTTTCAGGCTCTCAAAGGTCGACGTTAACGTTTGTGCTGATAAACGACAAGTTGGGCATGACAGTGATGTCATCACTGAGACGCGTCAGTCTCTGACAAAACTGCTTTATTTTAAACTGGAGGTCCAGAGGTTTGCCTTCAGGACTTCCTGTTTAAAGGAGAAGTGCTTCCTGCTGTGAGAGGGTCTGTTTAACACAAACTGTGAAATCCTGCGACTACTCTGAGCTTAGCTCTCACACTCTTCAAACCTCAGTCTCCCGCATCAAAGCGCTGTTAGTGCCCTGTCCTCCTGATGTGGTCACTTCTACTTCCTGAAGCCTTTTTGTCGTCCCCTCCCACAGAGAGGGCCCTGAACACGCTGCAGGTGTCTGCAGACAGGTAGCTTTAAGCTCTCAGCAGGACATTAATGTGTGAAGTCTGCGTGGTTTTAGCTCCTGTATGCACCTGTATCAAAACATGAAAGCGGGTTCTATTGTCATGTGATCTCACAGGTGACTGAGGTGTGTTTGTGTGTGTGTGTAGGCGGTAGGTGAGCGGGTTCCTCTGTCTCTTTCCCATCATCCCCTGGGGGACTCCCTGCAGCAGACTGCAGCTCCTCTCTCAGCGACTCGTCTTTCAGGGGATAATCTTATCACCTCTGAGGCACAATGGGGACACCTGACACCTGGCCCCGCCCACTTAGAGAACAGCAGACAGGTGATGTGGATCAAACACACAGTCAGAGGGGGACAGTGTGACCTCTGTGGGTCTAACTGAGTGTCTACGGTGGGCAGAGGTTGTTGATACCCTCCTCTCAGGTGTGACTGGAGGACTCGGTACATCACACACCTGTACACCTGCCGCCAGCGTTTCTCCTGATCCGAGAGTCTGGACTAAGGTTAACCCTTCCCTCAGTAAATGACTGCAGGCCTAACTGTGTGTGTGTGTCACTGTTCAGGCAGGTGGAGCGTGTGCAGGTGGAGACTGACCTCTTCACCTTGTTTAGCCGCTCATGAGCAGATGGCGCTCTGATTGGCTGCAGCGAGTCAACAACAGGACCAGCTGATGAGATTAGAGCTCAGTCTGGCTGAGGAACGTCTCATTTTAATGAAGATCAGGTTTTGGTCTGCTGTCCGGCTCAGCACTCACTGATCAGCTTTCAGGTTTAGAGAAATGTTTTTAACCGCAGGAGCGATCGCGTAGCGAAATCGGCTCTGTGTTTCTGATGTTCCACTTCACTCTTTCTCAAACCACCTCAGAGATTTAACCCGTCTGGACCCGGGCAGGCGGGACCAAGTACGTTTGTGCCATCGTATCAGTCTCAGTTTAGAACCGTTACACAGCTAACACACTGACAAATATTCAGAACAGGGGAACAAAGTGTGTCCTCTGCACAGGATGCAGCTTTTAATGCGCTCAGTGACGTAAAACAAAGAGTTCATCTGTATTTTCCTCTCTTGGCCACTCCAGGGCTTTATAATGCTGTGGATTTCCAGATGTGTGTAACCAGAACTCAGTGAATGTTTCCTGCTAAATGTGAACTAAATATAGGATGTGCACTTCTTGCTTCTAATTTTAATATCTGAATTAAACTGCCTCTTTGACCAAAATAAAGTGTGTGCTGATGCAGAGACAGACAGTACCCAGGAGAGCAGCAGCAGGTTACATCTGAGCGTGCCGCAGTATCCCACCATGGCCACGATGATGAGAAAACAGCACACGGCGATGATGACGGGGTGGACAGCTGGAGAATATGTGAGGACGGCAGCTTCCTCCAACCTGCACCACACACACACACACACACAGACTCTCAAATTCACACACAAGGCTGAGAGAGTGATAGCTACTTCATGAATTCATTTCTGACACTACTTATATGAGTTAATCTGCTTTTTTTCCTCATGCAGTGCTGGTGTGTCTGCAGTCTACTTCAAATCTAGGCGGTGCTCGCCACGGGCTATGTGGGAAGAGAACTCGTAACGGTCCCGACTGCGGTGGCCGCACACATTACACTCGAGCGGGTCGCGGAAGCCGTGGCACCCCATGTGGATGGTGAACATCACATAGTCCAGGAAGATCACCCTGCAGTGGCCACAGGGGTACACAGCCCCGGGCATGGCCTCCCCGTCAGCTCGCATCACTCGCAAAGCATCAAGAGGCGACAGGGGGATGGGCTGTGTGTGCGGGTGAGGCATGCCGTTCTGGGGAGTCAGCCCCCCCAGCAGGTGGCCTAAGCTGTACATGACAGGCTGGGATATCTGGGAGCTGTCATTGTGGAAAGAGTCCATGCCAAGGGGAGGCTGGGAGGCATGAGGGAGGCCCAGGAGCGGCATGCCAATCTTGTGGCCGTTGGTGAGGCCCATGGGGGTGATGTCACTGCGGCCTAATGGGATGGGGTAGGGCCTGTGGGAAGCTGGTTGGTCACCGTCTGGGCCTGGGAGGATTGGTTGTTGCTGGTGGTGGGCGTCTGGCCCTGGGGAGACTGGCGAAGGATCCTTGACATCAGTTCGGTGGACCAGATCTCTGTTAAAGCTCAGGTCCAGGCAGACGCCATTGTCGCCTAGACCAGCAACACAACAAGAAAAAGCTCAACAAGAGGAGACTTAACAAACTTCAACCATCAGCACAGCCAGAGAAACAACGCAGAAAGCAAGCAGCAGTTAAAACAGATGGAAAAGATTTAACAGGGATCCTTACTGGGCTTCTCACTTTTCTGTGGAGTAGAGGCAGACAGCAAAATGTGCCCCCTGAGGGCAAGAAAAAGTAAAACCTGGAACACACCAGGTTCACGGGACAAAAGCAGCTTTAAAGCCTGACAGCATCCTGAGGCAGCAGTTGAGGACAGAGAGGAAGCAGACGATGCAGATGAAGGCCTCTGTAGTGCAGCTGCTGTAATGACAGAGAGACACCTGCTCACGTTTCTCGCCTCCCGCCTTGTTTTCTCTCTGTGGTTACTTCTCTTTTTCCTCCTGTGGTTGTCATATTGAAATATCTCACTTCATTTGTAAACCTGATGGAGATGTAGGAGGGTTTTTTTTTTAATTGCCAAAACACTCATGCCTTTTGCGAGCAACTTGAGGCTTGATTGCGAAACTACAACCCAGAGTTAATCTTAACCAGAAAGGTGAGAGCCAGCTATTGAAAATCGCTGTGTGTGTGTGTGTGTATATGTGTGTGTGTATACACCCATAAAGTTTGGGAAATCGCTGTGGCAAGTCAGCCATTTACTGAAACTGATACCTTTTGATAATTATCAGCTCAAATTATCTGATTTCAAATCAAAACACAAGAAGTGAGTAATTAAACTGAGAGGTTTCATGTGCATGATACTCAGTCTATTTTATTAACCATGCATGGTTACCAATACCCACCGATGACACAATTCCTGCAGAGAATTTAGGGCAGTAGGGACCACTCTGTGGCGTGTGCAGGTATGAGGCAGGTGGTCTGCCCTCAATTCCTATTTGGCAAGAGATGAGGGGCAGCAAAGACAGACAGACAGACAAACAAGTAGCTCAGACAGACAACTTCAAATCCTGTATTGTGCAGCATAAAAGCCCAGCAAAAAGCAAAATCATACATGATACATTTAAAAGCTGTAGCATTAACATGCATTAACATTAAAGTACTTTTTTTTTTTTAATCTGAACACTTTCGTCAGCCTGAGGTGCTATGTGTCCATGTTGCTGCTCTTACCTGTAAACTTCTGTGGCATTGAACTCTTCCGTTTGGCTACGTTGCTGGCGAGCCTGTCGAGCAGCAGTGCACGCTCAGTACCCATCTGAGTCCTGGATGTGTGGCTGTCCTCTGCTTGACAGCAGAACAGCAGAGAGAGAGAGAGAGAGGGAGAGAGATAAGGAAATGAAGACTCACTTTTTGATCAGGCAGTGTCATGAGTGCACTGAGCTGCACTGAGCTGCAGCTGTCCATCAGTCTTTGAAGTCATAAAGTGAAGTAAAAAAAAAAAGTAACTCGAAAAACACAGCAGCTGCTCGAAGTGCAGTTACACTGGGAGGAACGAGATATTAATTTGAGAGCAGACGCTCCTTTGACCTCACTTCCTGGTTGCTTTTTTACTTCACCAGCACAGGAGAGGAGACCACAGGATGAGGATGTACTTCCTCACCACTACGGCACTATCAGGCATAAACTTACGACATTTGGTGACCACAGAAACAGAGCATTGTCTGTGTGTTGCAACCATGCAGTTGTCCTCTAAGTACATAAAGGCTTTTTTTTTTTTTTTTAATTTGGAGGGAAGGGGGAGGTAAGGTGGTGTATGTTTGTGTGCCTGTTTCTGTCGAGTGGCTGGGCTGAAGCATTTGCCCTACATTATTTGGCTTCCCCTTTGATGGTACAGAGATGAGAAGCGGTCTTCTGCATGCTGAGTCTACACGCCACAGCGGCCATAACCTGTTTAGCTGTAATTGTGGGGTACTAGCCATAAGCATGTAATTTTAATGGGGCTATAAAAACAGGATCTGTTAAGTTTGCACCTGCTGCATGTGCATTTCTGCAGCTTGTGCAGAAATGCACACGTTCTTGATAACATTAACACCTATATGTGCATGTGTGAAATGGGTGTCCTGTGGAGACATGTTGGAGCTTCCTTACAAGCGTGGTGGTGAGAGAGTGTGTGTGTGATGCCGCTCACCTCTCTCGGCGGGACCTTTGCTCTGAATGTATACATGGCACCTCTCTCGGTGCTCCTCCAGCGAGCTCCGCTGCTTGTAGCTGCGACTGCAATGGTTGCACTTAAAGGGCTTTTCTACTGCGAGGCAGAAGTTTCAGTTAAACACTCGAGCACATCAACAGCATCAAAACAGTGAAGCAAGTATTACTTCGTTAAGTTCGCGGTTTCATACAAAACTGATGATTGTGTGCATATTGGAGGCCGTGCAGAAGAAACACGTGAACTGAAAGTGAATGAGTAAGTTTCCAGAGGTGAATGAGTAAGATATCATATGTGATGTGTGTAACCATATGAGAATGGATGGCAAGGTGTTACTGGAAAAGCCATGCAGCCTCAGCAGACCTCAGATTCAAAAGGAGTGAGAAACCAACCAACATGATACTGTACGCAGGTGCATACAGTATCAGAGCTTATCAGTGTGAGTGAATGTGTGTGTGTGTGTAGCTGCCTGGTACCAGAGTGGGTGCGCAGGTGCCCGCTCAGAGCGTCACGTCGTCGGCAGGCGTAGCTGCACATCGGGCATTTGAAAGGCTTCTCCCCAGAGTGCAGTTTGATGTGGCGAAGCAGGTTTCCCTTCTGGGTGAAGGAGGCCCCACACTGAGTGCAGTGGAATGGCCTCTCGCCTGAAAAAAAAAAAAAACAGTGTTTGAAACAATCCTGCACATTTTCACACAACACTGACTTCTTTAATCACACAACTTATTTTGATTTCGACCATCTGCTGTGAGGCTCCTTTAAACAAAAACGCGATGTGGTATTTTTATGTTCCTGTTGAGTGGAAATTTTGCAATAGCTCAGATATTTTTTTTTTTTGTAACTTTAGTTGTTTTCTTGTTCCTACGATGAACTGCAAAAAAATACAGAATCATTCACTACCTTTAAAAGGGGAAGAAAGCAACGTCCAAACCTAGAAAAGACTGTTCTCACTGAGAACTCAGACCACACAATTGCCAAGCAAATTGTGCACGACTTCCCATGTCAGAAACACAGCCTCATAGATGCCAAATGAAGACTACTACTCAGATCTACTCAGTTAAATTAAGCTGCAATGTAGATGTATGTTTTTCAACAAAAGTCTTGAATTAAATGTCACTGAGACACACGACCCTTTAAAGTTAGTGAGTAATTGCATCAGACAGTGAGGGTAAAGGATCGTGGTTATTACAGAGAGTATGGTAGCCTCAGTGTCTTCACTTCTTAACCATCAGGTTTCCTCATATGTAGCAGATTTTCCTCAATTTCACTCCTCAGCTTGCCCACTAAGTTCTAACAACAACCTAAAATTACAGTTTGTTCCACGCCCCCACCTAAGGACACGGGGTGATTGAGCTTTTCGAGGCCATAGCAGCCGACCTGTGGAACGCTCTGCCTTCACCTCTGAGGTTTTCCGATTCTGTCATCTCTTTTAAAAGTCAGCTAAAGTCATTCGAGCATTTGAGTAACATGTTTGCACCAGCTAAAGTTTTATGCAATGGACATTTCCATCTTTGAATTCTTGTATTACTTTTGACTCTGTTTTAAATTATTGAGCAGTTTTTTGCTTCTAATTAATTATGTGTTTATTTTTTATCTATATTCTTTTATCTCATGTTGTTGAAAGTGCTATATAAATAAATACAGCTTGCTTTGAGGTTTAAGTACCCTATCTACCCTATCAAAACCATAACCCAAACACAAATTTTTGGAGATTTAAAAAATGACTTTTTTTTTAGTGAGAATATTTTTATGACTACGACTTGAGAGAAGGATTTTCAGAAGCCAAAAATCACATAATCTGGCAGCATAGGGTTATAATAATTATCAGTGATGACTTAGAGCTAAACTCTGCTTTGTTAGTCAGACTGATGAAGGAGAGGACAAAAATAATCATCATGACTCATTTAACTGCATTTAAAATGTAGCGATATGAGAATTTGTGACCTTCTTTCACATTTATGCAATTTTTCTGTGTGCAGATGCGGCCATCGATAACTCTATATTTCAGTGGTAAACATTACTTTGCGTGGATATGAAAACTGACTGAAAATGTGTTTCATGGGTAATGCAGGATGAATATTATTTTCCATACTATAACTCTGCTCCGAGCTTATTGGTGTCAATACTTCAGACCTTTAGAAATCTGTAATTTATTACAAGATTTTTAGGGCAGAACAATAACTGTAGCAACACTCTGATGTGCTGACCTATCTGCTAATGTGATCAAATCACACAGTTAGTGCATCTGCTGAATATGTGAACAACAATAGAGGCTATTTCACAATCTGTCAGTTAGCACATGATTGTCTGTTCTTAATCGCTTTGACACAGTCAATAAAAGGAGACCTCAGGGCCATCAACAGTGTGCTGATTGCACAACTGCGATCTTTGAGGTCAGCTTCCCTCTGCTTACCCGTGTGGCTGCGCTTGTGCACCAGCAGTACGTTAATGCTGATGCAGGACAAGCCACAGATGTCACAGCTGAGCTTGCCTGTTGGCTGGATGCGGGGGGGCCCGGCTCCAGGTGTGTAAGTGCCTTCTGCGTTGGCAGCTGCTGCTGTCGCCGCTGCATTGGAGTCAGGCAGGGCTGCGCTGTCGTAACGCGAGTAGTCTACCAGCGACAGGTCCTGCGGCTCACTCAGGGCATCTCCCTCTTCATCCCCTTCCATGTCCCTCTCTTCGTCATTCTCTTCCTCTGTCCTCTCCTCATCAAAACCTTCTTCCATCCCGTCCTCACTGCCCCCCTCTGCTTCCTCTTTAGGCACAATCTCTTGGTCTTTTTCAGCCTTGAGAAACTGCTCATTATCTTCTATCTCCTCAGCCTCAGTCTTTATCACACCTGAGCAATGTGGAAGGAAGGGAGAAGCAAAATACACACATTTGGAGAGACATTTTACATGAATGTATACAACATTTTCCAAATAAGGAGCTAGATAAGCTCGCTGAGACTCCACTATAAGCAGAATGTGAAACACAGTCATGTCTTTACTTCTACATTTGTATTTAAGGTTGACAGCATGATATTAGTACTAGCACATCTCCAAAGTGTGGGTAGCCTAATTTGGGCTGATGCATAGTGTCACAAAGAGATTTAGAAGATGTGTGCTTGAGATAAGGGGAAGGCATTTCCTCTACACAGCGACTAGAACCAGGGCAGGAGAGAGAGCGACAGCAGGCGCCTCAGACAGACAACACCTATTCCTCATCTGCCTTTAAAATGCCATTTCAGACTGACTGTTCATCACGATGGTCACAAAGGCTGAAAAACATCCAAAATTAAGGGTTAGAAAGTGTTAAAATGCACCTAAAGTCCCTCAAATTTCCCCCTCAGCCAGCCAAGCACTAATTCTAGCACACATCCAAGCAAGATTTTTCCTGTTTTTTTTTTTCCTGGTTCCTGAGCCATACACCCTTACCTATCACAGCTCAAACTATTACTCCATGCAGGATTTGGCAATTTTATTTATTAACACCACAGCTGCTGACATGCAGAGTCCTAAGGCCCAGTTTACAGGACCTCTCACCTATCCTCTTGCAAGTGTTAACCAACCCCCCCCAGCATATTCAGTTCCATCCAAAAACCACACTGTGGTCTTAGCGGTGACTGATGATGAGCTGAAGAGCAGCGCCTTGTATTGTGGAAAGCGCTCAGAGGTGCTATGGAAACTTTGCACACACAGTGCTCCGAGAGGCCCGATATAGAGTCCAGTGTCTCAAAGCAGTGAACCGCAGGCTGTGTATTAGACGCAGAGCAAGGTTTTAGGAAGTGCACCCAGTGGGGTAGATAGATGGGTGGCAGTCACAAATAAAGAGGAGAGCTGTCTGTAACACCATGTTCTTGATTTTTTTTTTTTTTTTTTTTTTTTAGTAAGAAAAAAAAA
>VUQS01003963.1:10637-44388 GCA_015108495.1 Heterochromis multidens
CATTAAAAATATCGTGTGAAACAGAGTGGTCACAGTTTCTGCCTGTTTGATGAGTAGAGTGCACAGCAGAGTTTCTGAGAAGAAACAGAGCGTTTAACATTAAAGTTTTATCACAGGTTGGATGATCCTGCACTGAGAACTAAAACCAAACCTTGCCTAGCACAAAAATCTGAAGTCTGGCACCCTCTCACATCTAAAGACAGAATGCCTTCAGTCAGTTTTTTATCCTACACTATACAATTTGAAGGGTCTCTATATGAAAGACTAAAACTAGATTTCTTTTTAGATTATTTGTCATCATGCTCCTGGTGGAAATTTACAAGAAGAAAAACTGTCGAGTAATGGAGCAGAAACAGAAGAAGCTCTTGGTCACAGCTGACTTCTTGTATGCTGAAAAAACAGGCCAAAAGAAAAAGAGAGGAGTGCGGTCTCTTCTCTTGTGGACACAACACTGGCTGAGAAAATGGAGACAGAGCTCCTACTGGTTGTCATCAGTGTTCACGTGATTGAAGTTCACTAAGTACATGAACTTAAACTTAAGAAATGAGAAGAAAAAGACTGAGTAAAGACATCTCTGACCAGTTTTATGACCCCAGATGCTTGAGATGAGGAGAGATTTGGGCTTTTGTGAAATGATTTTGAGATGAGGAGAGATTTGGGCTTTTGTGAAATGATTTTAGTGTGGGTGTAAGGCCCAGATTAGGATGCCTCTTCCATCTAATTCCAGACTCTCAAAGTGCAATCCTTTGTTTTTTTTGTGCAGCCCTCAAGTTTTTATGTCGCACTATGATGTAGCATGAACATAAGCAGGACCAAGGGACATTTCTGTTCAGTTTCAACTCTTATGTTCTTTTATGTTCTAGCCGTCACAGCAGACCAATCCTTCCTACCATTTCTAACTTACTCAGGTGTTGTTCTTGATAAACTTTTTTTTTAATGTTATGTTGATGTTACAGCTAAAAAGACACGACAAAGACTTTTCTTATTGAAAATGAACTCTCAATATTTGAGAGAGTTGAGTTTCATACAAGTTTTATTGAATCTGTTTTTACTTTTTTGTATGACTGCTTGGTTTGGGATCCAAAATTCATACAGTAAAAACAGACTTGATAATCTTGTAAGAACAGCCAGTAAGATCTGAAGGATGATTCAGGCCAAGCTTTGGGTCATTTCTAACAGGCAGGGCCTTTGGAGAGCTCATGTCATAGTGGACTGTCTGAACCATCCACTCCACAGGGAGCTTGACCTTTTGTCCTCAGGTTGTCGCCGTGTCTCTTTTTGGCATTCTGACTGCACTTCAAGCACTAATCCAGCATTTTTGCACTTTCTGGTCATTTCTTATGAACGTTTCCATTTCTATCAATTACTTTACAGCTGCAAAAATTTCTCCCTAGTAGGACAAGAAAGATAACGCTGAACATTGACTGACATTTTATTCTATGTTAATTTAAAAGTGAACCTCTCGAGATTAGCAGTCTATTTTGAGAGACTGTCCCGGGCCCGGATAGGCAGCGTTAACCGAGCATGTTTTTTGATGACGGGAAAACACCAGAGCTCTGGGAGAACAAGTGCACAAGCACGGGGAGAACATGCAAACCCCACATAGCAGGGGCCTCCCAGGTTTGAACCCACTGTTCTTGTGAGGTGATGGTGCTAACCACTGAGGCATCATGCAGCCAAATGCAATTGGTGTCATGAAATGCCACCTCACTAACTGATGAAAAACAACATTTCCGAACCTAAACCACCATCCACTGATCGGACACATTACAAACAATACAAGTGTTTAATGGTGCATATTTGCAGCCCTCTGTCTTACTTCCTAAATTGGCGCTCGGTCAGTGAAACTTTCATTAGCTAGATGACATACGAAATCATCCGCAATTCAAATCAAGCACCTCTGCATCACATGTAATCTTGATCTAGTTCAGGGGAGTCAAACGCTGGAAAATGAGAAACACATCAAGGACCAGACATTTACAGCTTATTGCCATGCTCTAATTTCTGTTTCATGCAGCCCTCTCACTAATGATTTGGCCCACATAAAGCCCTCAACCAATAAACAACAATGTTTATTAGCCTTTATAATATTTAGTCAAGCATTCAGGCCTGAATTTGACAGCCGCTGGCACTACACCCATTTATTAAAACCAAAAAGTCCTGACATAAAAGCAAAATAATGAATTTTCTGTTGTGCTGCACTTATGTCTAAGTTTCTCAAACTGTTTTTGCAGAGCTTAACATGACAACTGAAAAGTTGTGTGGGAAGTTTCATTTAAAACAAAGTTAAAGATCTCTGATGTTTCACCTGTAACACACATTCCAGTCACCTGCCATGAAACTTGCTGCATATAAAAATGAAACCGTCTTCACGTTACCATCATTTTAAAATTAGGTTCAACAAAACATTTTGTGCTGCAGCCGCACTCCTCTTTTGAGTTCAGTGACTTTGTGAAGCCTCAGTTCCCCATCCTTGACTCTATATCTCTGCTGGTTTGTGGATTCAAACATTAAAATTATGCTGCAAATTATGCTGTTTGTTGTTTTCTGTGATAGCTACTTTGTTAGCTTGCAGGTGGAGACGCATGACCACATTACAAATATGTGAGAAAAAATGATCAAGAACCTAAAGTAATATAGAGCCTGATTAAGATTTGCAAAGGGCCAGATTTGGCTTGATTTTGACACGCGCTCTAGTTAGCAGTAACCTTTCATGCTTAATCCCCCTCCTCCTCTTTATTGGTTGAAGACAAGAAATACAGGAAACCATTTAGACTGGCAGACAAAAGTAATAATGATATTTTAACTCTATTTCATTGAATTCATTGTCAGGATCTGTAGCAGTATCCCTCATTTTTTCCTACAACTGATGCAGACAAAAAACAAAAAAAACAAAAACAGCTGTAGCACATGAGCACCAGTGTAATGGAAAGCTATAGCTATATATATATGTGTGTGTGTGTGTGTGTGTGTGTGTGTGTGTGTGTGAGAGAGAGAGAGTGTGAGTGTGTGTGTGGGTACACATACGTGGATCTGCGACACCTTCAGCAGACTGAATTCCATTCTCACTAAATGAGTTATCCTCCTTCTCTTCTTCCTCCTCCTGCGACTTCACATCTGCAACATCTGAGAAAGTGGCACGTTGAGTGGATGTGTTAAGATGTGTGTTAGTTTTATTAAAAAGAAGCATTAACTAATGTTTTCTGTAGCAATAAAGGAACATTAAAATCGCCCCATTAACAGTAAATGTGCAGGAAGTCTTCTTCATGACCCTGACACACTGTGACCTGCTTTCAGCTGCAGCGTGAACAAATTCCTCCACATATATATACGTCGTGAGTTTTTAGGCATGACTTCAGGCAGGATGGTGGCAGCTGTGGAGGAATGTGTGCATCCTCATCATGTACACTTTCACACTAAAGACAAGGAATGTGATACTCACCCATCCCGTCTGCCTCTGAAGATGTGAATTCGGGGTGTTTTTCTGCGCTCATGATGAAGGAAAATGTTCTGTGAGGGAGGGATTTACAGTATTTGGTTAATGAGTCTAACCAGATTCTTCCCTTTGGCGCTTTAAAACCAGGTCTGCCAATAAAGACAGAGAAAAAGGCGGGTTTGTTGCTTACATTCATTATGTCACATTTTATCTGACCCTTTGAGACAATTTTAACTTTCAAATGTTCTTGATGCTAATAAAAGGCACCCCTCTCACCCCCTACCCCTTTAGTATTTCTACAAAGCCTGTGAAGAAATAGAAGCAACACTTGCATCTCTTTGTTCCTGTTGGTTGGACAGAGTAAAAAAAAGAAGAGTGGGTAAAAAAGCCCACGGTTGATTGCTCGACCCTGTCTCTACATTTAGCCTTATGAGAAAGAGATGATGTTCACTGCACATGTATTTCCTGCTGGGTTTGTACATAGGAGCAGGCGTAAAAGAGCAGCCACAGAGACTCCAACACAGTTTGAAAATGAATAAGAAAAATCCAGATGTGCACTTTTTGAATAAGCCCCCTATCAATTTTCACTGAGTTAACAAAGTATTTAAAATTCACATTAACTGTAATCAATATTAAAAACCACACAGTTAGTACAGTTTTCATTATTAACTTGAGCTGCTGCTTGAAAATACATCAATAGGAAACTTTCTCACATGGTCAAAATGAAATTGAGAAGCACATGTCTACATTGCTGGTGTTAATTCCAGGAGACGTCTTTGGTTTTGTTTCTTGTTGGAAGTTAACAGTAAGTCTGAGGAGTAATGATGAAATATGATCTTACCTGCTTCTTGCTCAGCACCACAGAGGAGAACTGCACTCACAGGAGGAGATTCCACACTCCGCCGCTGGACTTTCGCTGAATATGGAATATAAGCAACGTCACCGCCGTGAATTCCTTAAAGGAACAGGAACGCATTTTCAGCAAGGTGGAGCAACAAAGACCGGAGCATTTGTATCCAGTGGAGAAGTAACAAAAACGAGATTCAGAACAATTCAGATTATGTTTTAATCTGAATTGTTTTTAAGCATTCCTTCACTGAACCTAAAGACGCAGAGCCAACATCGTTTATGAGTGAAACAAATAACCGATTCTGGGTTTGATATCACTTCAGGGCGTCCACATGGCCCCCGACTCTCCTTTTAAGGAGCTATAACTCCATCTTGTGGCCAAACCTGAAAGTTACTTCGAACTCCAACTTGAGTGAAGCTGAAACTTCGTTTAAGTTTCGTTTCTTTTTTTTTTTTTAGGAATAAATCTGTCCTTCAGGTGAGAAAACAACTGATTTCTGCAACCTTTTTGCTTTTATTGGATTACTGTGATCTGTCCTTTATTGCCAGCACCTTCTGAAGTTGGATACTGTTCTCTGTCATATTTCCAGTTCACTTGTTACCTGAACGTTTTTGACCAGACGCAGATTTAACCAGGAATTAACAGCCCCACAAAGGTATTACAGTACAGGAGGATGGAGTGATCCTTCAGACATTTGTATCACATTTTGGGTTTTGCTTCAGGGTTGTTCCACCTCTAAAAAATGACAGTACTGTAATGTAGAAAACAACATCTTTAATGTGAGGTGAAATTTTTAAGAAGGAACAAATAATTCAACTCAAAAACACACTTTAAAAATTTCTAAAAGCAATGACATCACATCTAAAACAATTAAGCATAACCTTGCTCATTTAAGATTTAAAAGAAATCAAACAAGGCAAGATGCAGCAAAACTGCACTAAATAATACAGTTACATTGTCTTTGTGCTGCAGTGAATCAATGCAAACTCTATTGTCAGTATAATCAAATACCAAAAGGATGGATAAAAAAGTAAAATCTTGTGACATCATGTTTATGCCTTAGGTGGGTCTGTTGCAAAAGATTATCCACTATCTAGCACCACAGCCACTTAAATAGTAACATGCAGTGATGCCTTGAGGTTAGAGCTTCCATAAGAGGAGAGTGTAGTGTTCAGTCTAAAACATGAGCAAAACTGTTTTTCAGTGAAGCCAGGCAAGAGTGTAACACCTTTAAAGATCTGAAATGTAGTTTGAAAATGAGGCTGAAAGAGGGTCACATCTGCTGTCAAATACAATCACTGATGAAAATGTTTGTCTTCTATGCTTTTTTTTGCTGATTGCTGATAATGTGCTTTCCAGTTTATTTATATAGTTATTATTTAAGTTTTTACTGGTGTTTTTATTGTGTACTTGCCTTTAGGTGTCAATTTTAGATGTGCCACAATCGACTGCAAGTTTTGCTGTTATCTATGCATGGTTAAGGGTCCCTACACAGGAAGTACAGATAAAAATCATCTCTTACCACAGCTTTTACATCTGGTACAATACTGTGCATTGTCCCTGTTAAATAAAATAAATAAATAGCATGAAAATCACAGGACCTGACCCTCTGATGCCTAACCCATCACAGCGTTAGTGTAACCCTAATCCTATATGTTTTGAAGAAAGAAAAAACAGGTTTTTTGTGTGGAAAAATAGTTTTTGATATGTCTTCGATCACATATTCTGATAGCACAGGGTTGGGGTAGGAACAACTAGGCTCACAGGTTTAAATACTGGATGACGCAGGGCTCTGCTGGTAAAACAGCTTTTAACTTCCTGTAATCATCCATCCTCTTCATGAAGGCTCTGACCTGACTCCCAGTTTTAATGTAAGTGATGCGAGAGAAAATTTATAGTTGTCATTCTATTCAAAAGTGGACCAATTCTGCTCATTTCCAGCTCAATTTCCTCATTCGTCTTTACTAAGGCAGCTTTGCATGATTAACTGTTTGATTAAAAATCATCCTTACTTGTTTCACACTGGGCCTTGGTGCAGTAAATATTCACTTTATTGGATCAAATTTGACACCTGAAGCCTCATATTAGCATCAGACAAACATTAAAAACACTGTATGTCCTTATTTCTTCCACTGGAAGCGCATAATAAAGGAAATATTAAAAGTTTTAATTTTGTGGGTTTTAAATGATCATAGCTTTGCAATGATGATATGTGATATTTTGCTTATTGTTAGAATAAACAGCAAGATAACAGGTTATTTTCTTAAGGATATAAACTATTAAGACACTAACCATGAGCTACAGTGTCCATTGGTGGCAAAAGTTAATACTTTGTTTGAAGCCTTTTTTTCTGGGGGATGATTCGATTTGGAAGTATCTGGATGGCCATGATTTCACTGAGAGGGGTGGTTTTGTTGTTGTTCTGCTTTTTGTATTCATTGGCTTGTTTCAGGTTGTTTGTTTTATATTGCTGAAAAATGTCCATGATTGCCATCCGGCCAGAGACTTCAGTCACATATCATTTCCCATCTATCTCTGCCCTCCTTTTCCTGTCATCTCTGGCAAAATAATATTTGTTGAAAATAAGCCTAAAATACTGAAAGAAGGATTTAGATGCACCGCTTGTCTGTTAGTCTCTTGCGCTGATTTGCAAGTTACAAAAACACAGCTCACATGCAGCTCATTAGCACAGCCAGCATCTACAAAATAGCATCACCAACCACTGTTAACCTCTGACTAACCACCCTGCACCCTAGAGATCCCCCCAAAACACACACACACACACAAACACCTCATAACTGACACATAATAACGTTCCTATCCCTGTTGTAAGTACAGGGACTGTTGAGCAACTCCAGAAACTACTACATGATTTTTTTCCGTCTCTACAAAATGAACATAAAAGTGAGCGGCTGGTGTTTTTCTTTTAAATTGAGGCTGAGTAAAAATGTTTAACCTTACCACAGAGCTCTAAGGCAGACTTAAAATCAGGTCTTAAGAGTGTTTGAAGTGTTGCGAGGAAGTTTCAAATATACAATCACTGCCATCGATCTTGTAACTAACAACACACGCTGTAGCACCCACCTGAGTGTTGCACGGCCTTGAGAGGCTTGGCTGCTGCCCATGGCCTGCCGGTGGCAACCAGCCACCAGCGTGCAGAAAAAAGCTGAAAGAACGCACACTCACAAAGGCGTTACAATGCATGCTGGGTTTCCATGGCAAAATGGAGGCAAAGAAACACAGGGGGAAAGAAAAGAGAGCAATAAAAGCCATGGTTGAAAACCTTTCGGGCTGAGTGGAGGGCACACATACACAGGAAAACAAGATGCAAGGAGCACGCTGGTTTACAGAGTCTGGCCTGATCAGAAACACACACGTGTGTAATAAACTGCAGCATTGTTAGAACATATCGTGCGATCCCACTGGTGGGAGGCTTTTTTACTGGTGGGGGCAGGGCAGCAGCTGGGAATGGGGGGGGGTTGACTGTCCATTTGCCTTTTTACAGCTGCCCACTCCAGTTAGGAAAAAGAGAGAGAGAGAGATCTAGGAGCCGAGATAATGAGGAGGTGGGTGGGTGGGGGGTGACGGCACAGACTGGACTGACCACTGGATGCAGACACAAACACACGGCGAGACCCTGTTGAGGCAGCAGAGGTTGTTTTCTTGTGTGAGTTTTGGGGCATTTGGGGTTGATTAAAGTGGAGCAGCACTGACACACTGCTTGTTGGTTTTTTTCTGGACCCAAATGGTTTTATCTTTAAAAAAAAAATTAAAAATGGAAATCAATACGTGAGAGTGGCCGAGATAAGGGTGGGCTGCAGGGAGAGAAAACTGAGTGGTATTCTCTGTGTGAACAAGTGAAAAGGCAATTCGACTGTTTTTTTTTTTCCCTCTCTCTCAGGGCACTCAGGATTGAGAGAGGACAAGTAAGTGAGAGAGAGTGTATATAAGTTTGTGTGTCTGAGTGCGAGAGGGAGACAGAGGGAGAGAGCTTTACCCTGGCTTTTCTCCGCTGTGCCTTTCAGCTCCTCTCTCACTGTAGAAAGAGGCGTGTCCATGGACCAGTATAAAGTCCAAGGAGAGCCACTCGTGTTGAGCCATTCTCAGGAGCGAGTCCTTTGCACTGCACACCAGCAAGAACAGGAAACTGCAGCTGTTACCTAAAACACGGCCTTTTGATGACCCGCGTTGCATTTGGACACTTGTAGACCAGATTTTTTGGTGTTTCGGCAGAGGGCGGGCGAGCCTCAGGACTTGAAGACAGAGCAAGGCTCACCTGAACACACTGGTGGATATCCTTCCTGTTCATTCCACCTTAACAAAAAAACTAGTTCTTATCACCCACGACATTCGCCAGCTGAGCACATCAAGAGCAGGCTCCAATTTCTGCGCTGTGAAACTGAATCAGAGGAACGGAGAGGCAGTACAGCAGAGGCATTGTGTGCCTGCATTTGAAACACTAACCAGCTGAAAATATCAAAGACTTTCCAGGACAAAGCGTTCCTCTCAAACCTCCCCTCAAAGTGATTAAAAGCTGCACCACACTCAGAAGAGAGGGAGGCCAAAGGGACCATACACAAGGGCAAAGGATTGTGTGCAGGTGCCGGGACTGCCATGGTGCGTGGAGGTGGCGTGGCAGTAGCTCCGTCCTGCTGGGGCCTGTGGGTGTTTGGCGCCCTGTCGCTGGTGGCGCTGTGCTTGTCAGACCAGGCCATTCGCTGCCCTGTGTGCTCAGAGGAGCGACTGGCCAGTTGCCGTCTGCCGGACGGCTGTGAGGAAACGGTGCGGGAGCCCGGCTGCGGCTGCTGCCCCACCTGTGCACTGCCTAAAGGAGCCCACTGTGGCGTTTACTCGCCCCGATGTGGCACGGGCCTCCGCTGCTACCCGCCGAGAGGCGTGGAGAGGCCGCTGCACTCACTGATGCATGGCCAGGGGATCTGCACTGATGAGAGGGAAGTGGAAGAAAACTCAGGTGAGGGTGAAACTGGGCTCCTCTTCTTCCTTATTCAGTTAAACTCAAAGCAGAAAAGATTTTTCTCTCATTCTCTCACTGCTTTAATTGTATGCCACAAATGATCTGTCCAAAGCTGAAGCGGCGTCTCTGCAGACCAGAATATTTTCTGTCTCTGCTCCCCGGGCCTTTACCTGAGCTGGGCAGAGCTGGGGGGGTGACAATGTGCTGCTTGTTTACCCTAATCTCAGCTAAGCCCTGAAGCAGAGCATGCACACGCACCAGATCCTGATGGAAGAGCGCACACAGTCCCCCTGCTGTCCTGTGGCCGCTCGCTGTGAAAGGGGGCCCTGCTGAAAGACGCAGAGCAGGCTTCAGAGAGAGCGCTGGGGTGGGTGTGTGTGCTGCACGCTGCATAAAGTTTAGTGAAGGCATCCTGCATTTTTTTTTCTTGTCAGCATTACTCGCATATGCCATGTTTAAGTGAGGTCCTGCAGGTGAAGTGCAGGCAGTGAAATGCACTGTGGTGATGCTGGAAATGTGAGAGTCTCAGTGTTTGTGTGTGTGTGTGTGTGTGTGTGTGTGTCCCAGTGAATCTGTGTGTGTTTGTAATGGGAGGAGGTAATAAAAGCTGCTGTATGAAATGACTGTAATGGAGTGTGGCCAGTCTGGAGCTATTAGAGCTCTCTGCAATCAGTAATTTACGTGGTGCTCTTTCTTGGATACCCCCAACCCTCCTCCTCCTGCTGCTGCTGCAAATCGCTAACTCTTCTTCTACTGCTGATGTCTCTATCACACTCTTCTGGCCCAGCTCTCCTCTTTTGTTATTGCATTCCTCTTCCAAAGTCTGTTTCCACTTTCACACAGTGGGATGTCTAATGCTGGATCTGCATATCCAGTTCCAGTTCACTGCTCTAACATCAGCCTCTTCCTAACTAGACTCTACTGCTTGTCTTCACAAAGGGAGTGGTGTTGATTTCCATTATATCATATGAGACAACTATTATAAGCTGGTGGTTCTCTTATTTGTTCCAGATTATCTGTCACACAGAGGCTCCCTGACATTTACTGGTAATAGTAGTAGGATAATCTGCCAAAGACCTGGATGGGCTTTAGTCGGTGTAAAACTCCCAGGACGCTCATTGTCATTGCAGCATCTGTTTCTCCTGGCCCTGGGAGCACCCCACCTCCTCCCCTGCCCAAATGAGCCCTCGAGCGCATCGCCCACCGTGTCCAGCTCCTTCATGAGGATGAGCTCATCGGCACTGTTGCTGCCAGAGCTGAAATTAGAGCCTTCTGCTCTCTGTTCAGGGCCAGCATAGGTTAGGCCGGCACATAGCGTGACAGAATGGAATCAGAAAGAAGAAGAAAGCTGTGTTGAGCTTGATATAAAAAAGGAGAGCTGTTTGGGTCCACACCCGTTTATCTTGCAGAATGTTCTCCCTGAATCTCTCTGATGCTGCGTTGTCCGATTAGCTGGGCTATAGCACACTGAGGGGAGTTGGCGGGTTTGCAGCAAATGGAACATTTTGGAAAAGTTTTGTTTTTGGGTTTTTCTGTAATCCGAGCACTGGGTTCTGTTTGCCTCCACACTCCTTCTCACCCCCGAAGTCTGTCATAACAAAACAGGGAAGCTCTGCCCAATAAATCTCACTGTAAATCAATTCTGCTGGGCAGCAACTCAGACCCACTGTATGAGAATGTTTAATGTAAACCGTGGCAGAGGAGAGACAATCAGAAAAGCACTGGGGAGAGGCAAAAAAGCTCTAGATTTCCTTTGTGGTGCATTCACCGTACTTATGCATTATTAAACAAGGGGGTGCATCTCCTGAATACATGTCTGACACTGCCCCACTCCTAGCAACAGTGAACATGCCAGATAAAAATAGAAAGAGGGATTTTAAAAACCTAGAGAATTCATAATAAAAGGACCCTGGGATGGAGGCACATCCGAACAGCCCACTGAAATGAATTTAGGGTGTTCAGGCTGGTAGTCACAGCCTTGCAGCTGCTGGTTTGTGCTGCCTCGTGTTTAGGAAAAGTAACATATTAAATCAGGCTGGCAAGAATTATGAGCTATCTGCCTGTTTCTCTATTCTTGAACTGAATTTCCATAGCAACAACAGGCACTATCCTGCGCCTGATGTCAAAGTCTAAGGCAGCTTTAGTGCTTCTTAATATTCCTTTCTCAGGAACCATCTCGATCCTAATACTTAGAATAAATCATCAGGCGTGTGCTGGCATCTATTCCCACATTCCTGCCGGGTCTGCCCCGGTGTCGGGTATTCAGACGCTTCCCTCTCACAGTGAAATGGATATTATTTACAAACTGATACAGATGTCAGATATGAAAAGTCTTACACCTACAGGCACTGAGGGAGTTGCATGAATGAAGCCGTCGGTGGAGCCAGACTCTGTTAGACTATGTCCAATTTACTGTGGTGCACATAGGCCTTTATGAAAGCAGCATGCTAACCTAGATTTTTCCTCTGTCGTCCTGAGCACAATTTGGGAGCTCTGAACTGCTTATTAAAGATGTGGATGGGCTTTCTCAAAGCTCTGTCAGCAGATGTCCTTTTATATTTGCTTTCTTTGGGCTGTGCGGTGCATTTGTACAGCTGGAGCTCTTGTGCAGCCGTAAATGTGATTAGCTAATTGCTGTTCTCTGTGGGACAGGGACCCCCTTCGAGAGTTGGAGCTGAGAGATACACAAACAATCCAACTCTGTCCTGGCCATGACACATCCTTAATCCAAGGGGAGTGAATCCTCATGGGCTGGGATTTCATATCTGAGCCAGAAGTTTAGTAATAAAAATACTGCAGCTCCATCTCCTGAGAACAAATAGACATTTTTACCTCCTCCAAGGAGGATATGTGATTGGTTTGGTTTTGTCTGTTTGTTAGCAGGACTGCTCAAAGAGTTATGGATGGATTTGCATGAACATTTTTACCACAGGTGGGGATTGGCCCAGGTTAAGTGGAGTCTCTGGGAGTCAATCCAGATTTGGATCCAGGAATATTTGGAAAGATTCTTCACCACTTCAAGGTAGAACAAAATTGGACATTTGTTTTCATAGCTTCATAAAAACACATCTCAAACTGAAACTGGAAGTTTTTGTCTTGAAGTTTTCAAGACAATGTTACACACTAATCCACATCCAGACATCCTGGATCCAGAGATTCAATCTACACAATGAATGGAGATCATTTTTAGTTAGCCTTGGTGTAGGTATGCAACTGCATTTTCACCTCTTAACATCCACCAGGTCACCTAGGGAACCACTTAGGGTCAGGGTTAGGGTTAAGCTACAATTTAGCCTCCTGCATCCTGACCTTACAGTTCTTATAGGATTGTAAGACCAGGTGAGAAGTCCACATAAAGGAGTAGATGTAAATCTAACACTAAACAGGTCATCAGCGACCGTCTCGATATTAAGAGGTTAAAAAGTGCACTTTCTAAGCAATGATCACTGATATGTACGCTATAAGTGAATATTTTATTCCAAGCTATGACTTTCCTCTCTTTGAGTCGAAGTGCAAAGGGAAGAGAATCACTTTAAGAATCACTCTGAACCTGATTATGTACGTAAGAATATTCAACTTAAAATTAATCTAATGGAGTAACCCAGAATAGTTTGACCTAGTTCACTGCAGCTGCAGGTTTCCCTCTATTCACCACAAAGCACTATCAGTGCATCAACTCAGCAAGGATTACTCCTCTCTGTGACAGAATTTACTCACAAATCTGTAAGCAAATGAATCTGCAAAACAAGCAGCAACAGAATCTGGCTACAGAGCTGTCTTACTGACAGATCCACATCGGCTGAGTTTATATAAGAGACATAAATTCAGATACAGGTTCTGTCTTCATCTCGATTAAAAACAGAATTCCTTCCTGAAAACAGAAGAAACTCAGAGGAGGCAGTGAGCCCCTGTTTCAGAAAAACAAGCTTCATTTTCATCGCTGAACAATGCTTTGATCCAAAAGTTTGACACAGGTTCAAGGATAATGTTTATCCTGATGATGATCCATCTGGAAAAGGTTCAGCCCTATCCTTTACTCATGTTTTTCTCTCTGATCCACACCTTTGTGTGCGTGTTATATCTGGCTTATGAGAGGTTTAGGCCGTAGGCTGAAGTATTAGACAATTTTCAAAGCATTAAAGGGGACCTATTATGCATTTCCTTGTTTTCTGTCAAGCATATATTGTTATAACGGAGGATTCTCACACTAAACAGGGTTAAAGTTTCAAATAATGAGGTCAGAGTATGTAAAACTAAACCATGTGAGTCAATAGCTCAATACTGCTCTAAATGCTCTGTTTCAGACAGTTTTTCTTGGATCTGTATGATGTCAGTGAGTGGGGATATCCTTACAAGGTAATCTCAGACACACACCTCTGGCTGTGAGAACAGAAGCCCCACCCCCTGCAGTTCAACTCTGTTGTTTGCAAGGGTCAGCCAATCATAGAAATCAGACAGAAGATGAACTGAGGTCTGCAACAAGGCCCAGTATAAGATAAATTTTGATCTGTGAATCATGCAAAGCTGCTCTGAACATGGAAATGAGCAT
Source organism: Heterochromis multidens (assembly GCA_015108495.1). Taxonomy (NCBI): domain Eukaryota; kingdom Metazoa; phylum Chordata; class Actinopteri; order Cichliformes; family Cichlidae; genus Heterochromis; species Heterochromis multidens. The sequence goes on from VUQS01003963.1 coordinate 24,448, forward strand.
AACAGTTATACTTTAAGTACTGTTTTCTTCAGGAATAAATAATAAACCTTTAAAAAAAAAAAAGCTGGTGATTATGTATTTTTTCTGCTAGTTCTGCAGTGTCAATGATGAGGAACATATTCACGAGTATATAATCAAGTAGGTGTTTTTAATTTTACAGATTTACTGTTCCTAATTGGTTTCTAATGACTGGGATGCCTGTTTTGACATCTGCTGAGCAGCAGCAGGCGGTGCAGTAGCAGCAGGTTTCTGCCTTTGTGATTTAGTGTTGATTTAACTTTCTTTCAACCTTTCCTTTGACAAATTACCCTATAGAGAGGTCCAACATTTTCATTGGCCCTGACAGCAGTCCTGAACAGTGTTCTTAGTGCTGTGTTAGATTCGAGCTGATGATTAACAGATTCAAAGAAATCTTCTGCCTGGAAACTGAGCGCCTGATACTGATACTCTGGCAGAGTCCAGTGTTGACCAAAAAGAGCAGTCTTTTGGTAGTAAGCCTAGATGAGTTCAGAGCTTGCTGCCAGAATCGCTTGCAGGGGGAAAAAAAATGCATAAAAGTGTCACCAAACATTTGGGAAAAGACGGCTCCTCAAAGACCATTTGTTTTAAAAGACATTAGTTGTTTATTAGCACAGTATAAGCTATTCTGTCGAGTGTCATGAAACTCCAATCATTTTAAGTTTTATGGACCGACTGTTTGTTAAAATCAAACTAATCCTAAATGTTTGGACATAAATGAAACATAAATTAATAAAGTGTCAGAACAGGAAGGGCCTGAGGCTGAGGGAGCTGTGGCTCTCTGCTGTAACTCAACAGGAGAGAAAAACACACAGACAAATAGGTTACATTAGACTGATATTAAACTTAAAATCAGCACTATTGCAGTGGCATTTCATTTCTGTGTCTTTTTTATTCTGGAGTTATAATTATTTGTGATGTTAATTTAGAAGATCTGTGTGATTAGATTTGGGGCAGCATGGAGTGTGTTGGCTGAATCTCAATTTTCCTTCCAACTTTTATGACAATGACATAAAGGTTAATATTCTTCCTTTTTTTCTACTGGAATATAAAGTATGGAATACCTTGACACCAGGCTGAAAAGCAATGTTTTCCTGCCCTGTCTTTTTGATTAGTTTGGTAGGCCGACCTGCCCCATATTCATTCGCGGGTCATGGTATCCCATTTCAATCATACCCGTCACCTATTCAAAAAATGGTGGAAATAAAGCTGGCTTCAAGCAAAGAGAAGAACTTTAGTTTTATTGTTTGAGTTTTTAAAAAACTCAGTTCCTTTAAGCTCGGTCATTCAGAAGGGGCTCAGTGTAGAGCTGCTGCTTTTCTGCATCAGAAGGAGCCAGTTGATCAGGTTTGGATGCCTCCTGGATGACTCTTAGGTGAGGTTGTTTGGGTATGTCCAACTGGGAGGAGGCCCTGGAGCAGACCCAGAACATGTTGGAGATGATGTCTCTCAGCTGGCTTGGGAATGCTTGAGTATCTCCCCCAGAAGTCTGCAGGAGCTGGCTGGGGACAGGAAGGTTTGCGCATCTTTGCTTAGACTGCTGCCCCCACAACCCAGACTTGGCAGAAAAGTGGCAAAAAATGGATGGCTTGATTTAAGAGCATTGCTGAATACATTACCTGAATCATTTTCTTTCTTCATCATCTTCATTATGACATGTTGATGGTGTTTCTGTATCATTCAAGGTAGAGCAAGTACCTATTACTTGTGGTTTTAAGATTTTGATGTAGTTAATTTATGGCTAACTTAAGTGTTTCTGTGGTTTTACACTGTTCAAAATTATGATACTGTGTAAGTACAGTAGCAGTCAAAAATTTGGACACAATGTTTTTTCCACTGAGCTTATTTTTTTGCAATAATCCAATAAGCCTAAGGAAAAATCCCAATGGCTTTTTGTTGAGGGCACCAGGGCAGTATGAACCTCTGGCCTACAAACGAACAGCAACCACGTGGCACTCTATAACTAGTAAATACGTTTTCTAGCAGCTCCATCATCTTTAGGGTGTGTCCACCAAACCATCTCAGCTGTGAAAATGCTGCCCTCCAAAGTGATCTCAAGGGCTCCAGGTGCTTTCGGGAAAGTGCCTGGTGTTTTCAGCTGGCAAAAAAGCTTTCTTCTTAGTGTTTTTAAACTTTAAGGCCATTCTATCCTCACTTTATAAGTGCTTGGTAACCATCTTCATAGCATCTGTGTCCAGTAGAGCACAAATTAATAATTTGTAAAAGGCTGCATGTCATGCTTTTGTATAAATGTCTCACATAATGGACTATCTTCAATCTGAGATCCAAGTTTGGAGAAGTATAAACCAGTGGAAAGCACTCTGAGCATAACCAAATATTTATTTGGGGAGAACATTTGTCTTTGGGCTCTACAGCCTCAGCCTTAAAAGCCACTAACAGTGGAATCTGAAATCTGATGACCCCTTCGTGTCACTGTTCTACGGACTGCAAAGAGAAGGCAAATATATAAACAGACACATGTGGCCTGGACTTGTTATGATGTAGACTAAATCACGTACAAAGACAAACTTGTGTAAGGTGTTTTTTTTCCCTAATGATGAATGATGCCCCTCGGCATGTCGTGGCCACTGTGACGAAGACGTTGGCAGCAATGTGAAGACAAATATTTATTTAAGAGCTAGGTTGAGCAACCAATGCAGTTTATTGTGTAACAGATTTAAAATTTGTCGGCTAAATGTAGCCAATCAGAAGTGGCGTTGTCCTTTTGCTAAATGATTACAATGACTAATTGATGATGATCTAAATCTGCTGACTAACAAACAGGTGAGGGTGTCTGTTTAAACTGATTACCGACTTAGCTTTGGATAATTAAAATATACCTGTTCCTGATTCTGAGTGTGACTTTCTGCTCACTCCAGAACTTCCTTTATCTTTGCTGTGCACCTGTGACTAACAATGCATTGCAAATGTGTCAGCGTAGGCCTGATAATGCCCTGAAGGAATTATATTTTAGATTATATTTTGCCAAGAGCTGGTGATCCAAATCAAATGAAACCACACAGTGAAGTGGTGACTTCCTCCATGGAAAACAGCAGTGGTAGCAAACAGGACATGCCACCTCTGACCCACTTTGGCTCGCTCTGCGTGGAATCGGAAAAAGTCTGAACTGGCAAATAAGGAGAAAGAACAACTAGGAAACAGATGAAACCCTGATGGCTCTTATGGAAGAAAGTGCTGCTGAGCAAGGATTAACAGCAAAGAGACTAAAAATATAAACAGCTGAGATACACCCCCCACCCCCCAGACAAACACAGCAAAATGACCTTTCGTGAAGTTTAGAGAAACCCGGTCACTGATCAAGTTGTAAAACCCTCTAATCATCACCAGAAATTGGCCCTGGATCCTTAAAAGAGCAGGACGAGTTTAAGGGTCTGAACTACAAAGGAAAGTTTGGTTTCTGTATCTATGCATTCATACACCTGAGAAAAAGCCTGCACATTGCACAAGATTAAGGAGGCTACAAACCCTTCCTTCACTGTCTCTGCCAGGAGCAGTTAGCTGGATGCCTGGCAGTGATCTTAGATATTAACCAAAGCTCAGATCTGGTTGAGTGATCAGAGAAAGAACAGTTTAAAAATTGTAAAAGTGCAGTTTGAAGTGCTTTGATTCCAATGCCAATTTGTAAGAAAGCCATGGATTATGAGCACAAAGTCCAAAGTGCTGCCAAGCTTTAGACGCCACAGGTGAAAGGCAAGATGCATGAGAACCAAGACTTCAAATTTTACCCTTTATTTCAGCCTCCTTGTGCCCCCCAAAAGCTTGTCACAATGCAAATACCCTCAAACAACCTCCATCTGGTGTGAACAGAGGTTGTTGTGGAGAGGTGGAGAATGACGAGGCAGGGGGGCATTTCCTCAGGAAGCAGCTGGTTGCCTGCAGGGCTCATACTGCAGGATTATGGAGATGCAAAGGTGAATGTGGCACAGGCTATAACACAGAGACACACACATACACACACAAAAAAGCAGGAACACGGCTCTGTGTCCTTGTGGTTAACCTGGCCTGGTTTTTAGCCTACATTCACCGCGTTGTTGGCTGTACAGGCTGTATGTTGAAGGACGAGGAGGACTAGTGGAACAGAACAGATAGATGCCGCCCTGAATCATGCTTATATCATTTAAATGAGGAATTATTAGGTTGCACCGACATTCATGAAGCCAAAAAATAAAAATAAAAAATCCCTACACCACAGTATTTGATGCTTTTCTTTGCCATATGTAACACCAAAATACATTTTGGACTGTTGGTAAGGAAAAACAAGGCATTTGAAGTTGTCAAGGGACACAATTTGCACAAAAGGTTGTTGCAAAAAGCAACCTGGAACAGTTCAAAGTGAGTATAAAGAACAAGGCAAATATTATGACTTAAAACTGCTTTACCTTATGACAATCAATTATGAAGCAATCCATCCATCCATCCATCCATCCATTCCTCCATTTTCTTATCCATTTCAGGGTTGTGAAAGGCGGGGAACACCCTGGACAGGTCACCAGATACTAAAGCAAAGAGATCATGAAGCAAAAGCTCTGTACATTTAAAAAAAAAGTTATTGCTACATAATATTTTGGACATTGCTCACCTTTTTGTTTGAATTTGAAGAACTAAAGTATTACTTCTTGTTGTTTAGCAATGGACAGGCAGGAAGAGATGACTCCTGAGCACCCGAACAACAGCAATATCCGGTGCAGTCCACAGGACAAGCGGTGCATACAGAAGACCCTGGCCCGGCACCCTCCAAAATCCACAAACTTAAGAAGCAACAACGCCAGAGAAGACGCTAAGGCGATCCTGGTGAGAGAAATGATCCTCAGGCATTTCTTACGTTTCACAGAAAAACAACAGACCCAGGCAATCTCCGCTGCAGCGCATGCCTGAATCTAGCAGGTGTTTTACATTAAGGTTTTACACTTCCCAAATCACAAGCGTGTAACAAGCAGGTTATAAATTGTACAAATTAGTTATTTACAGGCTGTAACATTTGGTCTTGTGAATTAAAGTTCACATGCATATTTTCATCAGCAAGCTATTTGCTGTTTAAACAGGCAAAAGCTGGATTATAATCAGTAACAGGCACACTTTTTATTGCATTTATTTCACGCAGAAATGTGGAACATCAATCTCTTGATGCATGCTCAATAATCCAGGTAAAAGAATCCCAAATAGTTGAATCTGCTCATCTGGACGTAGCGTTTTTTTAGTGGGAGAAACGTTTTGTCACCTTCTGGTAACTTCTTCAGTCTCAGCTGACTGCAGAATTCCCCAACCTTATAAACAGTACGTTGCATAATGACCGAAACCAGCACCACTGACTAACAATGGGCCATTTGGTCAGTTTCATGATGTAGTTTCGGTCATTATGCAATGTACTGTTTATAAGGTTGGGGAAGCCTGCAGTCAGCTGAGACTGAAGAAGTTACCAGGAGGTGACGAAACGTTTCTCCCACTAAAAAAACGCTACGTCCAGATGAACAGATTCAACTTTTTGGGGTGGAACATCAATACACAGACATAACATATATAGATTTATCTGCCTTGCCCATCCAAGTAGGTTTACCCAAGCCTTTCTTTTGTGGATTCTTTTTTATTTTCAAGAATACATTTAGACTATTTGTGCAGATTAATTAGAAAAACAAACAAACAGACTGATGCATTCACATGCAATCATCAGCTGCCCTGTAAAGTCAACGAAGATGATTTGAACAACGTGAGGGAGTTCACATTTCTCAGTATCAGATTAACACCTGCGTGATGCTGGGTACAGGAAGCACACTGACTTACTTAAAGCTGCTTTTTCCAAACAATAGTCAATATAATCTTCTGTGCACCCGGATATAAAGTTTTGTGACTTCGACCATAAAAAGCAACACTATACCTGATTAAAATTTGGATCCTATCCCTTTCAAGGGTTTCTCTGTGTAGCATCTGGACCACCTTAAACTGCTGCCATTTTTAAATTACGCCCTGTAAATCCTGCTCTGACGACTTTCACCACTTCCTGCGTCTGCGATTCATGTCGGATCTCGTCCATGTTTTAACTTAGTCTTAATTTTATTTTGGGACAAGAGGAGGAAGAGGGAAGGCAGCCAGATCTGTCGAGCAGGGTGGGTGGTTAGGAAAGACTGTGTTGGTGTGGCCATTTCCACAGTTCAGATGAATGCTGAACTCTGCACATGACAGTCTGACCCTGGGGGACAAATTCATGGTGCTCAACCCTCTGACTATTTGAGAAATAGACAGGCGTGCTCCTGATGCACCACCTTTGGGCTGGGACACCACTATTTGGTATAAGTAATAGGTGGAGACCCAGCTGTCATCACCAATGATGATCTTCAATGTGGAAGATGGGATACAGAAGCTGATGGTCTATGATGAAATCACATATGAGCACGTTTAAGAGGTCAAAATGGGACATCCACAGGGCAATCAAAACAAGTTAGCTGCCAAATCACGGTTTTGCTTTTTTATGGGTTCAGTACCAAAACTGCAATTTGTGAGTAATCAAAATGTTTTTCACTGTGCTCTGAAATCATATTTTTAGTATTACTCATCACCTGAGTAAAATGGTAACTTGCTCAGGATTTTTCCATGATTTTAAGGAGACAATAATTTCCCACTATTTTTCATGTACTGCATTTTTCTAATGTCACTGCAAATGTCTGCTTATATTTGTGGTTGTGAGCTGGTCTTTAAATATCAAATTATATCTTATTGCTTCTACAGGCCCCATGTCGTGCTGAGCTACAAAGAGCGTTGGACAGATTGGCATCGAATACTCGCACACACGATGATCTCTTCACAATCCCCATACCCAACTGTGACAAAAATGGAGATTTCCATGCTAAACAGGTCTGTAATTTCCAGCACAAACTCAGTGTGCACTTTATTGAAATACTGAGCAGACCACAATCTGGCCATGTCAACTGGTGAACTGTGAATCTCAATCATGAAGCCATTACCAATAAAAATGCCTATCTTCATAGTTCAAAGAGTTCCTTTCAAACTACATAAGCAATCTTCTGGCCAAGACACAAAACATGCCTGCAGCTGATGACATACAGTCTAAATAGTTCAAGATCAACACAAAAGTGTCTCCAAGCAGACTGTCACGGTCATGCCAAGATCGTTATTGTTCTAAGCTCACATGGAAAGTCATTTACTTTCAGAAATCAAGACTGTGTGTAAAGCGGTTTCCCCTAAACTGTTGGACAGTAATCACTTTATTGCTGTGATGGATGCAATTAGTTCTTGGATGCAGTTACTTTTTTTTTTTGTTGTTTTTTTTGCCTTTGAGAGATTGGGCAAACATGCAGATAAGAGTGAGAGAGAATGAGAGGAGATAGGGCTGCTCTGAGCTGCACATGCAATCAAAGCAGCAGACGCAAAGTCAGTGATAAAGGGAAAGCTCTGCTAAGGCACCCGTCATCAAAAGTCTGAGCTGTGCCGATTGTGTAACATGGCTAAAGTATCTCTGTCTGCTCAGATTCACAGGCATCTGTTTACTGTTTAACTAAAACTATGCTGTGATAAAACATATTGGGAAGTAAAGCACAGGTCATTAGGGACAACTGGGAATCATTTCATGGCAGGGTTGCTCTGAGATTGTTAACTCGTCTGTGTTGGAGGCTTTTTGAAACCAAATCATTATGGGAAAAGTGCAAACGCACACAATAAATTTAGTATTACAGTAATTGTTAAAAGCTCAAAGAAGGAATGCTTAACTAAATAATTAAACTGCTTTAAACACTTCTCACACTCTGTTTAGATCCACTGGGTATAATTTCCTTAATGTGTGATTGTGTTTAGCTAAGTAAGCAGCATTTTCTTGATCTGGATCTGCAACAGTACATTTTAGCACAGTAAGAAAGTCTTTAAATAGCAGGTCTAAGGTCACTGTTTCATCAATATATGGCCCTGTCTATGGAGCATGTTCCTTATTTACATATTCGACAGCCACAGAGCAACATTAAGACTGAGTCGTGTTTGTGTCCACCTGACAAGAGAAAATCCAAGATTTTCCGTTTTTATGAGTGAAACAACTCGTTTTTCAGCTGCCAAATACCCCTCCAGATTCAGCTCTGTCACTGTGTGTGGACCTGTGAAGCTTTTTCTTATTTTCTGTTATATTTATATTATTACTGGGGCTAATCTTCATATTAAACATGGCCAAAGTTTCAAATAATGAGGTCAGTGTATATATAAGCAATTCCTGTTAGTCAACAGCTCAGGCTTCAGACCACAGACTGTATAAAAAAGATGGATGTAGCCACTGTGATGTCACCCATTGGTTTTGGAATTTGCATTTTGAAGCCTCTATCGTAGCATTTTGACTGCCGCCATGTCGTTTTTTTTGGGAGCCAGGAGTGGCAATATTTGGACAAAAGAGTGGAGTGCTGAATTGAATTGAATTGAATTGAATGGAAATCACCCATTATACAGTTGGTATTAAGGGTTAACTATCCATAGAGACCAAAGCATTTTTTGGTCATTTTAACATTGGGAGTCTGAGGGGATTGACTTGGTTTAGAGCCAGCCTCTGGTGGCCATTAGACCATGGCCATTTCGCACTTCTGCGTTGGCTCCTGCTTTAGTCTCGGAGGTTCCTGCTTGTGTCAGACTCCTCTAAACGATCTGCTTAAGACAGTTTTTCTACTCTTGAAACTCAAATGTCAGTAAGTGGTGATTTCACTAATAGGGTCGTCTCAGGTACACATTTCTGGCTGTGAGACAGAAGCTCCACACACCTGCTAGTCACACCTTCTGTTTGTGAGTGCCAACCAATTAAAAGGGAAATTAGCTTAAAGGGAGAGGAGCTTAAATGGCATGTTTCAGACAGAGAATGAACTGAGGGGCTGCACCAGTGTTGGCCAGTATAAGATCAAGATTATTTTGAACTGTTAATCATGCAAAACTACTCTAGTAGAGTCCAGCAACAAAAAAAATGGAGGTATAAATGAGCAGAATAGGTCCTCTTTAAAATTGCAAGCAGTAAAACTAAAGCATTCATTTAATAAACATACATAGCACCATGAAGTTGACCATGAGCTGGATGACTTCTTTGCCTCATAGTTAGTCTAGCAAAGCTATCAAAAAACTGTTATACAACTAGAATAATGTCTTTATTTTTATGCCTGCAGTGCCACCCTGCACGTGACGGCCAGCGGGGAAAGTGCTGGTGTGTGGATCAGAAGACGGGCCTGAGGCTGCCGGGGCCGCTGGAACTGCGAGGGGATCTGGACTGCCACCAGTTAATTGCTAGCCTGAGGGATTGAAGACAAGGGGAGCGGCAGTGGGGGTGCAGGACCAGCTGAATTCTACTGGTGCTTATTAGTAGAACTACATGACTAAAGGACTTCATTCTTAAGCCTCACTCTAAGGCTCACCTGAGGCCAACGGTACTTGAGCTTGTGCAACAAAAAGGAAACCATTGAATTGAGTTCTTTTGCTATCTTGTTTCTGTGTGTGCGAGTATGTGATCTGAGTCTTTTGAGCACTTGTTCTGTTTTCTTTGTATCATGTGAACTTTCGGCCAATAGTCTTCAGACACGTGTGCTTTAAAGTACCAGGTGGCAGAAGAAAGGCACACACACACTTCCAGATAACAGTTAGTTATGATCTTTGTGAATGTGAGAATGCAGAGTGTGTTGTTTTCTCTAGTTTAGTGTAGTATTTTGGAAAAAAAAATGCAGTCACTCCACCCAACAATCAAACCTGAGATTAAGCAGGAGTTCTTAGCATTTGTTTTATTCTTTCTGGAGCACTTAATGGCCTAGATTTCTGGACAATCCAGAAAGATTCTTAAAAGACTGTGTACCAGTCTTTCAGTTTCATTTTTTTAGTAACTTGTGGCTCTTACTCTACTATTCTTTATTTTGTAAACCCCACACATCTGGTAAGCAAGTGAAATCAAACCATAAAATTTGTTTGTTTGTGTTTGACAAACACAAAGTTTACTTCAGCCACGACATCAGAGTAGCAATAAAAGATGGGACGAGAACAACGGATCCAACGGAAAAAAAGAAACAGGGAAGAAAAGGAATGCATCAACCCCTGTCTTGAATTACCAAAACGATAAGCCATAGCTTTTCACACCACAAAAACCAAAGTGAAAAGTGAGATTAGTCTGCAAATCTGTATCTCACAGAGCCCAGAATAGTTTTGCTTCATCACCCCGTGGTTAACTCTGCACCCCCTCCCTCTTTGAGCTCTCTCTAGCATAAAGGACTGGCAGCATAGCTGGGCTAGAAACTCTGTGCACTGCTGATAGGATAATCTTGTTTCTCCAGCTGGTGCTAAGATGCCAGTAGGACTCTCGTGTTTGTATGAATATGCTCCGACGTAGGGGATTTCTCTCCAAACAGACTGCATGGCAGAACTTTCGGTGGTGCTACATATCGATTGTGCCAAAATACAAAAGAAAAAGAAGAAAATGTTTCTGCACTTTTTGGGCATTGTTTCAGATTGGAGTGAAAAGTGGAGCAATTAGAATCAGCAAATGTGAGGATCACCTTCATTTGAAAAGGCTTTTCCTGCACGTTTTCAGTGTTATTGTCAAATGATAAAAATCCTACATTAGCTTTGCACTATCACTGCAGCTGCCTGGCTGAATGTGTCATTGGTCAGTGCTGTAAATATAGAAGCAGAGTGTAATAAACTTTAATTATTAAGCTCCTGGCAGCAAAGCAAACTTCTAGCTAACATAAAATTTGGAATGGATGACTATGGCATAGCAGTAAAGATAACAGTGATGATGTGGAAATAAAAATTCCTCTGCTAATCTGATACTGCTAGTTATCAGCCATCTGTAGGGTATTACAATAATAATTAAAGGAGTTTATTACCAGTGTAAGTGACATGGCTTCCCATTATCTGCTGCATGGGAGACTTTGGTTGTTATTGACTCAAGAAAAGCTTGTTGTTGTTGTTGTTGTTGGTGGTGTCCTGACAGTTTGGGCCTGGGCTTCACTCGAAAAGAGGTTCAAAAACCAAAGAAAGTTCACAGAGAGGGAGTCGGGTCATTTCAACATACAGCAGCATTAACATTAACCTAACAAAGCACTGGTGTGTGGACTACAATTTAAGATATGTTGAAAAGAAAAAGACAGAAGCTTCTGTCATATAATCGAATTTTGGCTCATTTTACTTTCTGTATGTCCACCCTCTGATTTTACCTAAACAACATTTACATTTTTAAATTACATTGAAGAGGTTTATTCAGCTCCAAACTGAAATAACAAACGTGCCATGAAAACTATTATTGTTTGTACTATTCATTTTTGCATAGTTTTCCACAGTGGATTGGGTTTTGAATTAATAAAAATGTGGACAGACACAGGACAGATAAACAGAGTCTGAGAAAAGAAAAATAATCTAAGTTTGGTGCTTCTCTCATGTGCTTACTGGGAAAGGTAGTAAAATATATAACCAGTGATAGCTGCTTTCAGTCCAGCTCCTTGTGGAAAGCTGATATTCCCAATATTAATTTGATCATTTTCTCTTCACACAACTCCCCCAAGAAATTGAATTTTAAAGGGGACCTATTATGCTCGTTTCCAGCTCTATATTGTTATTCTTAGATTCTACTAGAGCAGCTTTACATGATTCATAGATAAAATAGTTCAAGTCAAAGTTATTTTAGCTCCCTTGCCTCTCCCTTTAAGCCAGCTGTCTTCTGATTGGCTGCCCATGGCAAACAAAAGCTCAAACAAGGGTGGGCGGGGCTTTTGTGCACACAGACAGAGCTGTGTGCCTGACATGACCATATTAGAAGTCCTCTTTTTGGCATCGTCCCATAGATTATATATAAAAGATGGATGCAGTTTCCGATTCTGAAAGTGAAGCCAACATGGAAGTGCCTTAAACCTGCATTTTTTTTTTTTTCAAATGGGCAGCAGGGGCAAATCCTCTAATTGCAAAAAAGAAGTCCAGCTGTTTAAATCTATGGGAAAATGGCCCTTGGCTCCCTTGCTCTGTGACCTCAGTGTGACTTTATGGGTTCAGTCACTAGTTTAACTACTTTTGAATACATTATGAGTTTTATTCTGTAAATCATGGTTCCCATTAGCATCCAGGAGGGTATGGCTTGGGGTGGGCCTACCTCATGACTGACAAGTCACTACTGTGTGAGTGTGCACTGTCCCTCGGTTTCTGAGTAAGATCTGCCTTCTTGTTTGTGGCATCTGGTTTGAAAACACTAAGATGGTGATGTGAAAACCCTCATCACAGTGGGTATGCCCATCTTTTATATACAGTCTATGTGTACAAAGCCAAGAGGAAAGAGAAAAAAAACCAAATGAAAACAAAACAGAGCATTAAGACCAGTCTGTAGCCCGAGCTTTTGGCTCATAGGAATTACTTGTACATACACTTACCTCATTATTTTAAACTTTGACCATTATAATAGAACATATGTTCTATTTATATATATGTGTGGCAAAAAAAGGAAAAACATAATAGGTTCCCTTATTTTTTCTTTTATTTTACAATTTTCCAGAAACCTTGTAATGTTTAATTATAATAAACAATTCAAGCAACAATGATCAAACTCAACTTCTTTTCTCGTCTCTGTGTCGGACTAGTTTTGCTCTCATATAAAGTATGAATCAGTTTTCACACTTTAGGTTACAGGGTATAAAAGTAATAATAAAAATCCAAATAAATCAAGCAATGATAATCTAATCACTAACTCTAATCACTGAGGCCAATGCTCAGTTTAGAACATTTTTAGAAAAAGTGCATGCCATCCGATGTGCAGTTTTACTTGTTAGTAAAAAAGAAATGCATCCAAAGGTAGTTCACCTAACCACTTACAGATAGATAGAAGACGGTATGGGTGGAGAATAATTGATGCAGCTTGAAAATATCAAACATCAACCCTAAAAGTCATTGCAAAGACTATGAGCACAATAAAACAAAGATGCCAGCTCTCATTTAGTGAACACACAAAGATCGTTCCAGCAAATCCTATCTTATAATTCATCAACTAATGAAGTGTTACTAAACACATTTGTCTGTTAAAACAGTCTTAATCCTTGAGAGAGATGAAAAATGGTTTTGGCTTTGACTTTGTAAAGGCCTTTTAACTACATAAATGGTGTATTTAAGCTATAGTAAGTTGCTTGTCCTCTGACTTTGCTGTACTGAACTGTAATTACATTTCTCGACAATAGACTGTTCCTGTTTGCATTTGATATTATCTGTTAATGTGTAGAACATATGAAGTAATGTTTGCATGCATACAAATGGACTGGGGTTGGAAACAGCTGAGGTCTTGTGTATGTTTCCAGAACAGGATTGTTATACTTAAACACTGAAGTGATCAAAGAACTGAAATATAGAGTTTCAAATGAAATAATCAGTTACATTTTAAATGTTTATCTGATGAAAATGTACACATTGTAATTCAACAATTAAAAACACGTTAGAAACTACAGTGTAGCTGGTGTTATTATTAGTCGCAGCAGTAATATAAACCTGCATTCTTTCTGACGTCCAGCAGGTGGCGACTCCTACGGTTACAAAAAGAATAGAGATTAAAGTCCATGACAAAATGAACCTTCTGCTAACTTCATTTATGACCTCAATAAAACACTTTCTTGGTGATTTTATGGTCTCAAATACTAGTTTCAAGCTTTATTTAATACAAAATGATATTTATCTTTTAAATTATTGTCCCATTTAGAGAAAATATTAGATGAAAAAGCAGGGCATGCCTTATGGTGTGACTACTTCCTCGGTTGTTTAAGGAAGACAGTGTAGAAGAAACTGGGTGCCCACCCTAAAGAGATTTATGGTAGAGTGAAAGAAAAATCATATGTATTGTGTTTTTTTTTTAACCAATTTTGCTAACTGGGGTTTCACATACTCAAGCATGAGAGAGATTTTTGTTTACCAAATCTCCAGAAACAACAGAACAATGCATAGATTTGACAGGTAAGGTGGCACAGATTCTTTGCTTTACTTTATAAGGACCAGCTGTGCTTTTCTGTCTAGTCACCCACCCAAAGACCAATTCTGAGCCAGGAAAAGGGGCAATATCACTCTCATCATTTATATACAGTCTATGCTTATTGCAGATACTGGTACCAGTATCTGCGGTCAAAACCAAGCAGCCAAAACTTTAAAACCACTATGGGTGCATGGAACAACACTAATCAATTTGTTATAATGTAGTGTTTTGGGGTTTTTTTCCTGGGAAACCTGGCTTCTGGGAGTCTTGATTTCCTGAGTACAAATGCAAAAATTTTCACTTGAGCATTTGCAGGATGTGTTGGATGCATGGAGGCTCCACACCTCAACCACCAGGGCCCTAAGCATCCACCGACAAATTCCTGGGGCTAGTCCATGTCTTGACAGGTCAGAACTATACTGATGTGTACAAAGGTAGCACAACATTGTAGTTTGGAAATGTCAGATATATATTTTGGAGAATGGTTCACCATATCTGAAATATGCTCTATTATCATTTTTTAATCTATAATAAATACTTGCTCACATCATTTTTAATCAGTGTCCCAGTTCACTATAGTTTATTAAAGTTCTCACTCTTTCAAGCTGATTTTTAAAAAAAAAAATATTTAAGCTGTTAATTAGTGATTCTAAATTGCCCATAGGTGTGAATGTGAGCGTGAATGGCTGTCTGTCTCTCTGTGTTAGCCCTGCGATGGCCTGGCGACCTGTCCAGGGTGTACTCCGCCTCTCGCCCTGTGGCAGCTGGGATAGGCTCCAGCCCCCCCGCGACCCTGAATTGGATAAGCGGAAGAGAATAGATGGATGGATGGATATTTAAGCTGTATTTATCTAATCTCCATCGGATCTTTACTGAGTTTGTGTTTTCACAAACTTTTGACCCTTTTGGATAAAATTTCCTGTTGCAGTGTATTTTCTGCCTAACTAAATGTGAGATCCATCCATCCATTCTCTTCTGCTTATCCAATTCAGGGTCACGGGGGGGGCTGGAGCCTATCCCAGCTGTCTTAGGGCGAGAGGCGGGGTACACCCTGGACAGGTTGCCAGTCTGTGACATAGATAATAAATGTGAGATCCATTTCTAAAATTCTGGTGTATATAATTAGCTTATAATTAGCTTGTGTTTAAATAAATACATATGTAAATATATATTCCAGTATTGGTCAGGCTCTGGCGACCATGACTCTTTTCTTGTGCTTACATGTGATTTGTCAGATAAGTGAAGTAGAGCATTGTCCATCTTTGAGCACCAAATCAGCATACAGTTGTTAGAGATACCCAGGCTCAACATAACCAGTGAACTTCTGGCCCAGTGCCAGTAAAAAAGTATGTTGGGCAGCTGACTGGACAACCAGTGAACAAATTAAATAAATTAAAGCAAATATTTCTAGCAAGTAGTTTTCCCCACAGTCAGTATTTTCACATTAAGCCTCTGAGGTCATCGTAGGTGGTAACCCTAGGTGGTTGGACGGGCAACCAACTTTACCAAGGGGGCATTTGGCTCAACTCACTTTGCTATTCCATAAAAAATAAAATAAACAAAAATTAAAAAGTGCAATTGCGCTTCCACTCACACACTGAAGCAGCCATCAGAAGATGGGTAGACTGTGGTCATAAAGGGATGGACATGGTCAGTAGCAATACTCAGGCTGTGATGTTTAAATAATGCTCAGTTAGTCCTAAGGGGCCCAAAATGTGCCAAGAAAATATCCCCCACAACATCACACCACCACCAGCCTGAACCGCTCATGCAAGGCAGAATGGATCCATGCTCTCATGTTTGCACCAAATTCTGACCCTACCATCCCAATGTCACAGCAGAAATTGAGACTCATCAAACCAGGCAACGTTTTTCCAATCTTCTATTGTACAATTTTGGTGAATTTGTGCGATTTTTGGCCCAGTTTCCTCTTCTTAGCTGACAGGACTGGCACCTGGTGTGGTTTTCTGCTGCTGTAGCCCATCTGCTTCAAGGTTCAACATGTATGTTCAGAGATACTCTCCTGCATATCTTGGTTGCATACCTTGGGTTAATGTGTCCTTTCTATCAGCTCAAAGCAGTCTGGCCATTCTCCTCTGACCTCTGGTATCAACAAGGAATTTTCAACCAGAGAACTGACGCTCACTGGATATTTTCTCTTTTTTGGACCATTCTCTGTGAACCCTAGAGATGGTTGTGTGAGAAAATCCCAGCAGATCAGCAGTTTCTGAAATAATCAGAAATAATCTGTCTGGCACTAACACCCATGGTGCATTCAAAGCCAATTAAATTACATTTCGTCCCCATTATGATGCTCAGTTTGAACTTCAGCAGGCAGTCTTAACCTTGTCTACATGCCTAAATGCACTGAGTTGCTGCCATGTGCATGGCCAAATAAGTATTTATTACGATTAGTTATTTATATAGTTTTAGTTATCAGTTGTACCAGTGTAACTAACTGAGTGACTGGTGAGTGTACAAGGGCCCAGGAAAACTGTTATTCTAGGTCATTGTGATGAAAGTAAACAGTGTACAAACCTTTGAATAAAATGTTGCAGATGCAATACTACATAATGAGCTTTGGTGTTCCATGATGCAATAGGCATACATACAGAGTTACAGTGAACAAAAATACATTTTTGAAATGAAATAGTAAAAAAAGAAAATATCAAGCTGTTGCCTCCTGACCAAATGCAGAAAATAAAATATTTAGATAGCTGAATATAAGAACCAGGAGAATTTATTTTTTCACGTTTTAATCTAGCACTGTACGTTTCCCTCAGCCTACAGTGAAAGCTTGTTAAATTGACATGTTAATCATAATAGTCAAGGCAGTTGTGCAGGGAATACCTCTGGAAGGATACATCATAATAACGTGAGTTTAGGAGCTTCTAAAAATATCTCTGCCATCTACCACCAGAGTAAACTTTCATGTCTGCTTAGTTCCACTGCCTGAGTCTATTTTGGAGAGCTTTATAGGCTTAAGAACTGATTCTGCATAACCAGAGGAGCTTCATGGATTCATTTAAAATGTCGCATGGGCTATTCTGCCTCTGGGCATCCACAATCCCACAGCTGTACCTGGGAGGCCCTGCACAAATGTCCATGTAAAGCCTGCATTGTAGCCTAACTTACAGGAAGCATGTGACCTCCACCCTACCTCCAGATGCACTCTGTTGCAGGTGTGCAAGGTTAAACGAGGTCCTTGCCATGCCTTGCTTGGAATCTGCTCTCCGTCCCATCTGTGCAGCTTTCTGGCCTTTCATGACCTGGAGAGTCAAAAGAAAGTGAAGCATCAGATGAGCTCACATCAGTGTCTGAATGCATATTGTGCAGGAGGCAGGTCATGCAGAAGTAAAATAACCTCTCAAGTGTGCAGAGTAAACAGAAAGAAAGAGGGTCACAATGAACACAATCAATTAACAAATCAAAAACAAGAACTATTCAGGCTGAATGGGCAGAATCCCACAGGCTTTTCGTTGTTTTCTTTAGGGAACACACTATTACAACTATTGACCTGGGCGGCTCTCAAACAATGTGAACAAGAATGCAAAGTATTTCAGTCCTAACAACAGGGGAGCAATGAATGGAGCAACCTTGAGTTTCTCAAAAGCTCATAAGCCTGTGAAGCCAGTTTAACTTATGGTATGGTGACATAAGAAGTCATCCCACTTTTTCCCCTATATTGCAAGAACATGAGCTTACTGCCTGGAAACATGGAAACATGCATGGGTGATGACTGCAGAGCATCTGCACTGACATGGCTGATTTTTGACATGATGCATTTTGCAGTTAGGGGTGACAATGCAGGTCAGCTTCTCACAATCCAGGAGCAAACCGCATCATGCTATAACACTGCACATCTGCAGCTTTAATCTAAAGCCACGCAGGCAAAATGTGAAATCCCACTCAGCAGCTCTGTGTTACCATATGGTCTGTTTTTCCTCTGAATGCTGGAGGAGAAACGTCTCTGCTGTCATTGCTGCGGCAGTGACAGCTGAGAGCGATGAGCATCAGCATCGAGCCGAGGCACAGCTGTAATAAGGAGAGGGTGGGGGTGCAATTCTAGAAGATTCTGCAGGAATCATACGAGTGGACCCCATTTCACTGCTTTATTGTGGGACCTGTATGACTAAGCTAGGTGGTTAGCCTTCCCTGCCAAAGCTACCCTGTGGTGGGGACTAAATGTTTTAGGGTGAGTTTTTTAGTATTCATGCTTGCAGATTAGATTACGTGGGAATTTCAGGTGTCTGTAGACATGTTGGCTTTGCCTGACGCTGCATGCTAATAATATATCATAGGTGTCATTCTCTTTTCTTTAGCTACCAGCTACTCAGCTAGCTAGCAGTCCACCGGCTGGTTAATTAGACAGACGAGCTTATGAACCACTCGAACCACAAGATGTCAGCTATCAACGTTTAGGAACATGTCAGCCACACTTACAGTCAGCTCACGAACCTAAATTATACTTGAGCTTGACTTTTGGCGCAGACTGGCTAACCGAGCAGCAAAGGATTGAGCTAGCTAGCTACTTGGCAGCTTCATTGCAGCTCGTTTGTAGGATGAACGTTGACCACCTTCGCTCTGCACCTTCCATCACATCCACATTTTCATAATCAGTTTATATTTTCTAGTGTGAAACTGCTTCAAAGACATATCCGCTAATTAAGTTAGCTTTGCGCTAACGTCGATGCTAGTGGCCGTTAGCCTGCCGCGGTATCACCATCAGCATCTCTTTGTTTTACGCTCTGCTTGAACCTCCATGTCCCATCTAATCACTGGGATACATAAAGCTGGCCTCCTCTAAAATGTGTTTATTGCAGATCCAATGACTGGAACAGACTGATTCATCCTCCTCACTTCAGAAATGTCAAGTAAGACGCTGGGAGTGTTTGAGCCAGTTGTGGCGATGGTATTTAAATGCATTGGACCTGCTGTTTCAGTTTATCCATGCGAAGTGATATAATCACAGGACTAACAGATAGCTGCAGAGGTCTGACTGGGCACTGATGGCTTTATTTACTACAGAAAACCAAAAAAAAAAATGTTTTTGGAAGTTAGAGGATTGGACTGGACTGATTCTCATTTTTAATTCATTTTTCCCCATAACAGAGAGACCATCCTATGCCCCTCCACCTCCCCCTGCCCCTACAACTGTAAGTATTCAAGTATCAAGTACATCCACACCCACAGGTTTTTGATTTCATTCTGTTTACACCCCACATCCAATCACCCTTTGGGTGTTTTAGGTCCCATAAGATGGAGACTTTTGGTCCCAGGATTTTTTTTTTAATGAAGTACTGGAGGAAATCAGAGCATTTGATCAGAAATACAGTTTAAAAAGCACTGGGAAAGATTTTCAGGCAGGTTTGCAGTGGTGGGTTGGATTTCGAGCAGATTTGCATGTTGCATGTTTCTTCAGGGCCTTCTAATTGCTCAGGTGCAGCGACGAGCATAATTCAGTGTATATGTATATATATTCCAAAAGTATCTCTTGATGCATGTTCAATAATCCAGGTAAAAGAATCCCAAAAAGTTGAATCTGTTCATCTGGATGTAGCGTTTTTTAGTGGGAGAAACATTTCGTCACCTCCTGGTAACTTCTACAGTCTCGAAGACTCCTGGTAACTTCTACAGTCTCGAAGACTCCTGGTAACTTCTTCAGTCTCGAAGACTCCTGGTAACTTCTACAGTCTTCGAAGACTCCTGGTAACTTCTACAGTCTTCGAGACTCCTGGTAACTTCTTCAGTCTTCGAGACTCCTGGTAACTTCTTCAGTCTTCGAGACTCCTGGTAACTTCTTCAGTCTCGAAGACTCCTGGTAACTTCTACAGTCTTCGAGACTAAAAAACGCTACGTCCAGATGAACAGATTCAACTTTTTGGGATTCCAAAAGTATATTTAGCCAAAAGAATTGAAACTGTGCATACACAGTTTTATGCATCTAAATGCAATGT
>VUQS01003973.1:5509-17190 GCA_015108495.1 Heterochromis multidens
TTCAGTTTTTTAAATCAACTGCATCATCATGAAGTCGCTGCTTATGATTATACAGCATGCTTTCAGTCAGACTCTAAACACACACAGACACACACAGACACACACAGACACACACACACACACACACACACACACACACACACAGACACACACACACACACAGACACACAGACACACACACAGACACACACACACACACACACACAGACACACACACAGACACACACACACACACACACACACACACACACACACACACACACACACACACACACACACACACACACACACACACACAGACACACAGACACACACACAGACACACAGACACACACACACAGACACACACACAGACACACACACACACAGACACACACACAGACACACACACACACACACACACACACACACACACACACACACACACACACACACACACACACACACACACACACACACACACACACACGCACACACAGATACATTCCTCTGCCTATAATAAAACAGCACCTGTGGTGATGACAGAAGGATTATGGATAAAGACAAGACTCACTTCCAAACAGAAGGTGTTATTTGGGTATAAAAATGCCAGGTGTATCACCCATCATTCTTTCAAAATTAAGGATAGGTGTTGTGTTGTCTTTTAAAGAAAGAGTTTGACATTTTGAACTCTTGCTGAGAGTTGGAAGACCAACACCTCTGATGTATGTGGTGATGAAGCCAGCAGCTGGCTGGCTTTGCTAAGCATGGTGACTGGAAACAGAGGGAAACTGGTATAAAATGTTAACTAGTGAGCTGTAGAACTGCTTGTACAAAATTTTTGTTCTGTTCAGTCAGGGCCAGCCTGTTTCCAGTCCAAATGGTGAGTTAATGGGCTGCTGGCTGCAGGTTAATATTAACAGCACAGAGAGTAGTACTAACCTTCTCATCTGAGCTATAGGACTAACCGTTTATTTAAACAGTAACTTACAGGAGATGGCAGACAGTTCATCTAGATCTGTTCAGCGTCATAACACTGTCTACATCAGGATGAGATGAACAAAAGGAAATGTTCTACAAAACTACAAAGGCCTCAAAAGCCTTCTCGATCACAGCTTTACTGAGAAGGCTCCACTCTGGCTGCATCCTTCTATCTGTTGTAGCACTGTGGCACAAAATCACACGTGGACTAAATCGGTTTCTATGAAAGTTTCAAGCCATTTTAGGCTGATAACCCTGAGCTTAAACAAAGAAATGGTATTTCCTCCAGACGACAAATAATATTGTATTTCCTCTGCTGATTCCAAATAATAGCCACAGAGAAGGAACTGGAAATGTTGGTTCTTAAACAGTAAATTCCATTGTTCGGCAGCTTCCTGTGGGTCTCAGGACATCCCGTCAGTCAACATTAGACTCTCCAGTTACAGATGAGAGCATTTAACTCTACATTATCTAGTAATACAAGGAGGGGCTGCCTGAGAGAGGTTAACATTGGGTGGGATGCAAGAGACAAAACTAATCAAATACTCCTGCTCTCAGTGATGTGCTTCACTTGGCTCTCTTGGTGTGATAAAGCAGCTGCAATCTCCAGCTATTACACATCCATTATCCTGGCCAGTTAATGACAGCTGATACAGAAGACTTGATAGCAGTGATATTAAACATGGATCTCACAGTCTAGTTCTCATGGGAACTGAATGCATACGCACGATTTCTGTCCCTCCCTTACACCCATATGCACATACAGAGACAGAAAAGAAGTGCATTTAGGGTCATCTGGACATGTTCACCACTAGCAGCCATGAGCCCTGCAATCAGAGTGCCAGGGGTGGAGAGGAAAAAACAACAGTCACAGATAGGTCCGTCATACAGCTATGGACTGGTCCTCTGCCATCTCCTCCTATAATTACCTCCATAACCAGCCACACCCAGAACTCCTTTTATGTTACTCCTACTGTAAGCCCGCTCTCAGTGGGACCATGGAGAAACCAGAGAGGAGCCCAAGTGACACCATCATATTCGGCAAATGTAATTTTCCATCCCTTACTATTTTTGACACTTAGTGTTCTCTTACTTAGACTAGCTAGCATGAATCAAAAGTAATTCTATCAAAGGAGGTGCTTTAGCAGATTTTAGCCCCTCAGAGTGCAAAGTATATATACTACATTGATGCTATTCAAATCTATGACAGCCTTTTTTTATTAGTGAACACTTTGTGCTTAAAACTTCACTGGTTTCAGTATGATCTGATATAAAATTTGGAGGTAATTTGCACTGAAGCAGGGCGTGCTAAATTTTGAGAGCCACGCTTGCATTTAAAACACTATCTGGGCATTAACACAATGTGAAAGTGATAAAAAGTAATTCTTTTTAACATGATCATATAATTCAAGTAATATAGATCCAGATTCCTCATATCTGTTTTCATATTTTTTTTTTTTGATGAGCAGAAAATGTAAGTAACAGTAAAAATGACAATGACTTTAGCTCTACAGTGATTACCTGTATACAGCAACAGCAACAAAACAAAAATGACCAGACTTTATATTCTCATCACCACATAAGTGTTTTCTTTCTGTTTTGTGTTTTGCTGCATATCTTTGGACTAACACATCTTGTAAATGCAAAAACAAGGAATAGAACAACTTACATTAACAATAAAATGGTCAAGAAAGGATTGTATTGGGGCTTATTTTTACTACTGATTAATCTGATAATTATTTTGTCAAACATGAAAACTTACAAACATTAAAAAATGTCAAGCATGTCAGAGGTGACTTAGTGGCTCCATAGTGTAGTGGTTTACACATTTGCCTACCAAGTGAAACATCAAAGATGACTTCCTTTCCTTTCTTTTACTGAAAAGAACTATATTTGAATAACTTTCTCATTTAAAGAACCATCCATCAGGATGGTCATTGAAAACAAACCCAACTCTCTTAAACCAAAGGAACACTTTCACATGACTCTGACTTGGTCACCTTACTTTGATGTAGCATGGCAGGTCATGATTAACTGTAAAATTGATGATGAATTAACAGTCTAGACAACCACTGATTACATGATCCATTTTAACAACGTGATACCTTGTACCTTGTTGCTCCTTCTCTGTAATTTGTAAAGGCTAGATTGGACCATTTCAGGGGTCTGACCCATCTGGGCCAAATGTCTGACACTTCTCCTCTATGTAGTATTATATTGTATTTGTGTCCAGAGTCCTTTTTTAAAAGTGAGCACCACATAGTTGACAACAAGCTGTTTTTTGTCAGGCCCTCTGGTTTTGGTAGTTTAACATGCAGAAATGTATGGGCGGGCCAGTCCTGACCCAGTTCTCCTGCGCTGTGCTGCTGAGTCAGAGTCAGTAGAGCATGATGGGAGAACGGGTTTGAAGGAAGAGTCACAGTCAAAGACACACAAAAACACACAAACACACACGGCAAAGCGAGCAGAGGCGGTATGTTCCACTCCAATGCACTGCATCTGTTCATTGCTAAATATAACCAGAGGAACCCAGGCTTACCGTTCCCTCTGCTCTGTGTTACTAGCTGAGCAGGACAAAGGATGAAGAAAAAAAATGGATGAGGAGAAGAATCAAAGGTTTTCAATTGTGAAAACTAAAAGAAAGACTAGAAACTTGAGGTTTGAGAGAAGGGTCGATCTTAAATGATGTAGGCACGATCCAAGATAAACAGCCAAAAATATTTTAACACAGACTAAACATGGACAGATTTTCCTGTCAAATACTGGAACACCAAACTCAACATACTCCAGATGGAAGGATCTCTATTCTTATCCCTCAGGTTAATTTGTAAAGTGAAGGAAAAACACTTCTTTGAGCCATGCTTCTAAAAAAAACAAACAAAACAAATGCACACAAAGCAACTATTTTAATACACCATTGTATCTATTTTCCTCCCATGGGCAACATGTAAAAAAAAAAAAAAAAACTGATGCTTTGAGCAAGTTGAATCCTCCCTGATGCTGATAGAAAGTATCAAGCTACAGTTGTCGGTATGTGAGCATGCCATCAGTTCTAACTGGCTGCTTCTGTTAAATGTCATTGCCTGCCTGGCCGTCACACACACAAAGGGCCCCTCTGTCATTAAAGTCCCCTCTTTCACAGGAGCCAATGACCACGGGCAATGAGACAGAGAAGAGATAGATGTCCCACCTCCTCTTTCAATTCCCCTGCCCGTCGACTGCTGCAGCAGTCTGGAACACATCACACCACAGGGACGAGTATGTCATCACTAGCCAGCTAATATGATGAAACACAATAAAACACAAGACAAGAAATTACCACATTAGGCTTGAATTATGGTTTATATGCATTTAGATGAAGGAGTGGAAAATGGGAAGCTTCTCCACCCAGTGTAATAACCACTAATTTGTACCTTGAGGGTTGTAATTGAAGGGGCTGCTTGTGCTGTTGATCCAACACACAAACAAACCAGTGAAGTTAGCTCGAAGGGGAGAAGAGGAGACAGGACATCCAGAAAGCTCTCTGCTATGTTAAACTTAGTAATAGTTAATTTACAATATACGAAGCCACACTTTTACAAAGATAGCCTTCCTAACTGAGGGGATATCCATCAAATTTACAGGGCTCTGTATAGCTGAAAGACAAGAGACCCCACAGGGAGATTCATTAAATTATCATTGTCATGTGAATTTCCTCAGTTTGTAATGCAATGGCTACCAGGATTTTGTGCTGAGAGGTAGGAGTATCTCAGAAATGCCAGCTGTGCAAGTTTGTCAGAGGATTTAGCTAATATGCTGAAAAAAAATATTCCTAACCAGAAAGTGAGCAAGAATTACAGGTTTAAAAGTGGGTTCAAGAAACCTTCTTGCAGACAGTTGAGAAAAAAAATGCAAGAATGTTTCACTTACAGTTGAACACACGGGCAGCGGTAACACACAGCAGACTGACAGCTGGGGATCAGCAGCTGAGATAAGATTAAAGAGAGCCCTTAGATCTCAGCAGCCAGTGTGGTTATTATGATGCTGAAAACCTCCACAGGTGCATTCCAGTCCTGGCTATTCAAAGCTAATCATCCTTAACACACAATACAAGCTCTATTTCCTTAAAAACAAGATAGGAGAAAATAAACAGGAAGACAGAAGAGAAACTATGAAAACATCATGTTTAGAGAAAAGAACGCGAAGAGACAATCAGTCAATCAAACAGTGTAGCAGAGCGTAAACAGAAAAATCGGATGATCTTTTGTAGGATGCTGCTTCCCAAACTTATGCACCGCTTCTGGCTTTTGGTGATGCAACGTGATTTATTGGTTGGGTAAATCTAAGCATCCCCATGGGTGACAATATAACAGATGGTCCAGAGAACAGAAGAGCCTGTCCCTTTTTGTAAGCGCAGTGTAGAAAACATGCAAAAATGGACAGACTTCAGCCCGAAAAGATAAAAAGACTCTTACCAACAAGAGACAATATAATGAAGACAAAAAGATTAGGACATTTTCCACACGATGTACACTGTGCCATCAAAAAGACATTTTAAGCAATACAAAACATGTCAGCTAAGATTTTCTGCTTGTGTTTAGTACATAAGCCATCAGTGTTGAAATGCTTCAAACTAAAAGTGAATATATGTCTGTGTGTAATGTTAGACTGCAGTCCTTCATACATCACTGACCATTAAACCATCAATTCTCTGACCTTCAGACTATAAGAAGTCACAGATTCTCCTTCGCAGCTGGACAGGACGGAACAGGCTGGATGAGAGGCCCTTTAAAGAAATGAAGAACCCAGTGCGTACAGGGTTCATTATGCTGCTGAACCAAGCAACTGGTGATGTGGACCAGTGATCCTAAAAGACAGGACGTCTTCTGCAATGGAAACTCTTTTTTATAATCGAATATTTCAGCTATTTTTCAAGTGTTCTAAGAGCTACTTACTGAAAGTATTTGCTGCTTTTCTCAGTCATATAAGATAGCAAATTCAATATCTCTGGGGTTTGGACTGATTTCAAATTAAACAAGTAACATGAAAAAATCTGAAAATGATTAATGTTGACTGAAGAGTAAGAAGGTGGGACAAAATGTTTATATTTTAAAAAATAAACACAATAAAATGAGCAGTTTCTTATTCAGAAATGATTAAATACCACAGTTTACATCAATCTGTTGAGATCACTGAAATGAGATTAAGCACTGCTTCCCAATCACTTCCGCCTCTGTTAAGTTTAATTGTCAATGCTGTAAGTGCTTCAATAAGGCATTGATTCATTGCATTTGATGTGATATAATGTGTCAAGTACTTGTGCTTATGAGCTCTCTCTTAATGAGGGCCTGCTGGTAATGGGTAAACGCATACACAACACATACAATATCAACCAAAATTAACTGTAATACTTATAAAGGAATCTGTTTTTTAATAGTTTTTCAGATGTTTTCAGATAATAGTAAATAACATTCTTGAATGTCTTTTGTCACTCCTTTCCTTGTGGGTTTGCTGTAGTCAAGGCTATTGTCACATGAATGTTTAAACCTAATTTGTAATCCCTTCCTTCCCCCACACTGTATACTAATGACAAGAAATCCACCACAGCTGAACAGGCCATGACAATAGGACTGGACCATTTCCAGTGCTTACTCAGGCATTTTTAAGTCAGTGATGAGTTCAAGGTCTAACACAAGGAAGGATGTGTTTTAATTGTCACCAAACATAGTTAAGACCTTGTGCCTTTTTAACAGCTTCTCCTGTTAAAAACATACAAGACAGTCAAAAGCTACAACTCACATGAAGAAGACAAATAAATAAAAGAAGAAAATGCAGCAGACTAGTAGTTAATGATGACAGTTAATGACATAAAAAAAATGTAAGACAGACAGTTTAGGCCAGTGTATTACAAGCCCAGTGGTCCACCAAGCCTAAGTAGAGCCTTTGCTGGGCCTACACACCAGGGATTTTTATTTTTCCATTCGTCAATCTATATGTTAAGAATTCAGATACAAAAGCCTCCACTAAATCCTTTTCTAAAACATGGTATAATGGCAAAAACCTCCAAATGCCACTTCTCTTTATCAGCAAAAGCCACTATGTCCACAGCACCACCAATCAGAAGATGTGAATCAGATCATGTGACATTTGAACAGGTCAGTTTGTTCAGACTGTTATCATAATGTTGTTTTCCAGTGTTTCATTTTGAATTCTGCTTTCATCATTGGTAATGTTTCCAGTTGCATCTTTATTTAGCTGCATCTTTGATTGTGCAACTCTTTCCTCTTTCCTATGCTTGTCCAAAAAAGCATACATATATCAATTGATTGAAGATTAGTTAGATTGAAGTTAGTTTTGGAAGTAAGACATTTAATCCCGTAACAAAACATGGCAGAAGAACTTGGGTTTTTGCATCTGATTTTGATTTTGCACAATTAACTTAGCTAATGCATCTTATTAAACTATAGTTCCAGTTAACGTTTACTGTTACTTACTCATAAAATAAATAAAATGCTCAAAAAAACCATGAAGAAGTTTAAAAAGGGATTAAAGAAAGCTGCCCCTGAGTCAAACAACTTATCTGATGGACACCCTCTATGTGAATTATTTCATTTTAAACATTTATTTTTATTTCTCCATGACAGTTATGCAAACTTTGCTGCAAAGTCAGAAAAGACATCTAGCAAGTAGCCCTTGAGTTTGTCAAGTGAAAATAAGAAAAAAAATGTATATATTAAAGTATCAGACATCTTCAATTTACCTAAGAAAGTCTGTTTGTGTTAAATTTAATAGCAAAGTTATTTTCTGTTTGAATGTTAGGGGACAGATTTATCTGAGGAAGCCCAGGGTTCATTTTTGTCATAACTGCAACCAGAGAAGGAGCTTTAATCATTGAAATCACAGCCACAGCACAGCCAAGTGCTTCTATTTTTATCATAGAAATTAAACAAACTCTTCAGTTCTGCTTTACTATTCTCCACTAAAACTACTACATGTAGTACTAAAAAAATCATTAAAGGTAGGTAACAATGCATTATGTACACCATCACACAGTTAAACTAGTAATTTAAAATCATTTTTTTTAGTTGTACCACAAAAACATTTTTAGATAGAAATATGAATAAGTAGCATTCATGTGGTTCAGATTTATCCATATTCCAGTCATTGAACCATATTTTGATCAAGCGTGGTATATCCTTTCAGATATATCTATTATATTTTAAAATTATATCTTAAAAGTAATGTTAACTTTGTTAGCCATTCAACAGTTACACATGACAGTTTGTTTCATTATTAAGTTATTAGTTTCTTTGCTAAGATCTAGGATGTTTACTAAAATGATCTAGTTTTTATGTGATGCAACCCTGTAGTCATGCATATAAACTTTATGATATTATAATAAGCAGCCCAGTAAATCCTTTACTTAAAACTTACATTACTGAGAGCCACAGTATCATCCACATATCAAACCATGCAGTATTATATTATATTATATTTTTAAATGCATTTTCCCCACTTTCCAGAGACCCATTTATTTTTGTTTATTAAAAAAACAAAAACAATCACGACCACAAAACAACTCTATGATTATGTAACAACTGTTGCACAGAGTAGTTTTGAAGCAAATAGTAGAGGGCTAAGTTAATGAAAAGGGTTTAAATAAATAAATGAAATATCTTCCATTACAGCTTCTCAAAATGTTATTTTTTGAACACTTTGGGCTCGGGAGAGTTGTGATATACATTTTCTGCAAAAATAAGCAATAGATCACTCAACAAATTTCTTAAAAAGTTGCTATCAGACATTTATAAGAGCTGTGTTGCGGTAGAGGCATAAAAATCTCAGAGCGATATCTCAAATAATGAAATCAGAACTGGCTATATATATAATTGATTTTACTTCACTTATACAACTTTTAAAAAGTTATTAAAAATAAATATTGAATATTACCATCCTACAGTTGCAAACAGGGACAGTTTTTGGAAACATTCTGACTGATTCTGGCTGCTAAGAGGTATTACATCATACATAAGATAAGACTTCATAATTTAAAGACATGTGCCAAACACAATGTTTTTGTGAGCACTCCAATATGCATGTTTTTTAGAAGAGGTCAACCTGCATAAGCACCAGCAGGTGATGATTACTTCATGACTGAAGAACTAAATGTTCAGTGTATTAAATGTACAAATGGAAGACAGAAATAGATCTTAACAAGCTAGAATGCTATATGGATTATGCTTTATTAGTCCTATCCTCTATGCAACCTGCTCAGAACAACATATTTCTACTCTCTGTGTGCCCAACTCCCCCACGGGCACACCTCACCCCTGAGCACAGCCAGATGCTGCCAATCTGTGACTAACAGCTGCAGCCCAAGGTTAGTCCTTCCCTTGTACAGACAGAAGCATGCAAACAGTCCCAGAAAGTGTCATGGATCTGTTTTATCTTTAAAAAAACAGCAGGAACAGATATTTAGCTTTTATCATCTTATAATGTATCCTGCTGAGGGTTTTAAAAATATCCCCCCCCCCACACACACACACACACCCCGTGTCTGCACCTCATTTTTAAAACAGTTATCTGAGGATATTTTGGTCAGAGTATGGCATTTGCAGTGATGTTCGACTGATTAAACAGACTAGGCTACCATATATAACCTCACACAGAAGCTCTATATTGAGAACAGAAGTAAACATAAAAGAGTACAACATTGTTTTCCTTCTGCAAACTCAATAAGATTCGAGTCAGCTTCAGGTCAAGTTTATAAAGGCAGTGTAACAAAAGATGAGACACAGACTGAGTTACACAAGTGTTCAAAGTGAATTTAGCTGACAATGACAGCTTGGTAAAAGTGCTTCCATCAATTATCTCACTTTGACAAGGAGTCTAAATTTACTCTGGAAATACAGTGCTTCAGAACAGCTGTAAGAAAAACAGCACGTGATATGATCGGTGGAGGCATACATCAGATTGTAGTAAATTTGTACATGAAAGCAGGCCAGAGGACGGAGGGAAAATATTGGTTTAAGGGAAGGCTCATGTGATACATTCACTCAGTGATCATGACTAAAAACATGGACCAAGGAAACTGTGCAAACAGAAACAAACAAATCCTGTATATTTTCTAGATAAAAAGACAGACTGACTTTGACCAAGATGGTTGAACAAAAAAATGTGTCACAAAGCAGAATAGCTGGTTAACATTATGTTAAAATAAAATCAACCAGTAACATCTGAAATATGATTGTGAGCTTTACTGACCATTAGCAACTCTGAAGCTTGTCTATATCAAGAAAACACCAAGCAAGCACTTGCCCTACTAATACAATTAGCCAATTTTTTTTCTTCCATTATTTTTGTGTTACTTCTGCAAGACGTTTCCTTGCAGCACAAATCACAATCATTGTTGTGGCCTTCTTTTCCTTCCTAGTGTGACTAACTCAGACCACCACAGCCGGAACTGTCTTCAAGCATCACAACAGTAATGAGAATATCAGATGGAGGAAGCAAGTTCCTGCAAAGCTTTGATGTAGATAAGGCGTCCTTCCACCCGCTACAAGTCACAAATATATGACTGGGAATAGAGGGGAAAATGTGAACACTGGGACCCACACACAGATGCACAGAGTTCATAAAGGTGTTTGAACCTTCTTCTCCACCTGTTCAAAGCTGTCAGTCTTCTGGTCTGACAGGGCAAAAAGTCGGGGAACAAGATCATGGGAAAAGCAGGCTGAGTCTTCTACACTTCCAAGATCAAAGCCGACTCTGCTTACTGACTCCAGTCACTGTGTATTAGGTTGGGTTTAGGTGTAACATCAAGAAAAAAAACCCTTTCCTTTGAGTTTATATCTCTGTAAACCACAACACCCGTGTGACTAAAAACAATAATTAAAATTTTCTCTTATGCTCCAGTGTGCACTGGAAGCTTCAAATAATGATCAAAACTGAACTGTGTAATACAGTGTAGTATTACAGAGAAAAAAAAAATAATGGCGTTTTACAGCTGACATATCACTAAAATTATAGCAGCTCTGGGTGGATTGTTTCCCTGGAATTTAAAAATTCTAATTAATTCAATTCAATTCAATTTTATTTATATAGCACCAAATCACAATAACAGTAATCTCAAGGCGCTTTATATTGTAAGGTAAAGACCCTACAATAATACAGAAAACCCCAACAATCAGACAACCCCCTGTGAGCAAGTTCTTGGCAACACTGGGAAGGAAAAACTCCCTTTTAATAGGAAGACACCTCCAACAGAACCAGGCTCAGGGAGGGGCAGCCATCTGCAAAAGACAAAAGGACAAAAGACACACTATGGAAGAGAGCCAGAGATTAATAATAACCCATCCATCCATCCATCTTCTTCCGCTTATCTGGGGCCGGGTCGCAGGGGCAGCAGCCTAAGCAGAGAAGCCAAGACCTCCCTCTCCCCAGCCACCTCTTCTAGCTTATCCGGGGGAACACCAAGGCGTTCCCAGGCCAGCAGAGAGATGTAATCTCTCCAGTGGGTCGTGGGTCTGCCCCGGGGCCTCCTCCCGGTGGGACATGCCCGGAACACCTCCCCCAGAAGGCGCCCAAGAGGCATCCTCGTCAGATGCCCGAACCACCTCAACTGGCTCCTTTCGATGTGGAGGAGTAGCGGCTCTACTCTGAGCCCCTCCCGGATGGCTGAGCTCCTCACCCTATCTCTAAGGGAGAGGCCAGCCACCCGTCGGAGAAAGCTAATTTCCGCA
>VUQS01003977.1:0-10010 GCA_015108495.1 Heterochromis multidens
TGCCCCTGAAGGGTAAAAAAAAAAAAAAAAAGGCTTCCAGCGAGGGGAAAATAACAGACTGGCACAAACATGGACTCCCCCCTTGGCCGGAGGCTATATATATTTGATACCCGTCTGGAGAGGTGATGCAGACATAAAGCCGGGCAGATAGTGTGAAATCGCGGTGAGAGGCACAAACTTGTCCCACTGTCACTGCCTCATTGTCGCTATGACAGGTCAGAATAGGACAGCGCTGCTGCACGCCACTCACTTCTTGCAGGACGGAAAGGTGCGAGTGTTCAGCTCCAGAGGACCTGCTCACTAATTAGCTGAATAACACTCCTATTAAACGTCTATTATCGGGATTTTTGCTCCTCGGAGCTGGGTGTTAGTGTGTTAGTGTGTGTTTTCTTAACCGCCCCTTCTCAGCAGCAGCATGCAGTATCGATCACGTCAGGCGATGATTGACTAAATGACATTCTGGAAGTTTCTGTGGCAGTGAACTTGCACGGGGGTTGCAGTGAAAGTAAAGGCTGCAGAAAGTGGAGGCTGGTTTACCACACTGCAACAGTGGAGATCAGATGGAGCGGTGCACAGCTGAAGCCTAATGAAAGCTGCCACAGTAAATGAGCTTTGGTTTGGATGTGATTGAAACACAGTTAAAAGTCACTGATGATTTCATAGAGGCCTGAGTATGATCTCCTAAATTAATAACAGCCTGCAGAAATCATCCCAGTGCATTGTCTTTTGACTTCATTAGCTCGGCTCTGTGGACCCGCCGCCATGCAGTGCCAGACGGATAAATTAGTGTCGGGCCTCCCGTTGAGGACCTTCACCCCATCACGACCTTCTAGCAGCGGTCACAGCGGTGGTCGGGGTCCCGTCGTGGGAATTGCTGAGCGGGAGAGAAGTCGTTCCAGTTCACCGCACCGGCGGCCTCTGAATCACCGAGCCCTGCGTGCGTGCCGCTGCCGCCCCCGGCGTGTGTTCGGCGGCTGCACGCTGCACGCAGACGCGGGAAGTGGGGTTGGCTGTTGGACGGGGTGGGGGGGTCTGTTGCTGCTGGTGGTTGTGGGAGCGCGCACCAACAAAGGCAGGCAGACAATAAAATCCGACAAAACGTTGATTATCAAACGGGACGAGTGGCTGGCGGAGACCGCAGCCCATATTTTGGTTATGCTTTAATGCTTTGCTGCTTTCTCTCTGAAGCTGAGGCTGTTATCTCCCCTTGTCTTCCTGTGTTTCTCTTTTCAGTTCCAAGCCAGGTCAGGTTGCAGGTTAAATTGCTTTCCCCGTGGCTGGGATGTTGCCCGGGTACAATAGGGAATAACTGGCCTGACATTTTCAGATCATATGCTCCCTGAAAGCACACATAATGTCAGGTAATTTCAGCACTTGCACTGTGGCTCAGACTCCACTGAGCTATCAGAAAAGCTGAGGTTTTCAAAGTATTTTTTGTGTCCCCCTGAAATAAAAGTTTTATAAATGTAATATTCGATCTTTTTAAATTCTCCTTTAACTCATCAGGATGTACTGATTGATTATCAGCAACGACCCCCACTAGGGCTCTTTTACAAAGGTAACAAAGATCACCCTTTGCATTGCCATAAACCAATTATATCCCCAGGCTGCAGCAACCAGCTGTCAAATCTACTTAGAGGCCTCTGACAAACTATTTAATTTAGCATGTGTCACAATTCAGACGAGGTCAGAGGTCACTGATGCCACTCTGTGGCTATCATGCAGCTTTTGTTGTGTGCAGTTATGTTCAGCGGGGATTAGCAGGCTTGTTGGGGAGCGTTTTGAGAAGATTATTGTTTAGCTGATTCTGATAGCTGCCTTTTCTTCCACGCTTTCTTTAACCCTCTTTCTCCTCCGGTGCTCCTCTCAGATGACGAGGCAGAGCTGTCAGACAGAGAGGTCCCGCTGAGGAAGAAAGGCCGGCCGAAGAAGAAGAAGGACACGAAGAAGAAAGACAAAGAGGGGAAACCTGTCAAAGCAAAAAAACGCAAGAAGATTGTGAGTTTGTTTTTGCCATCGGTCTCTGGATTTTTCAGTTTGATGACCACATTGCAGCATCTTAACTGTTTTTTGTCTTTGTTTTGTTTTTGTTTTTCTCGCTGCATGCACAGGACAGTGATGTAGAGAGAGACTCAGACAGAGAAAGAGACTACGGCGAGAACTCGGACAGCATTGCCAGCGACTATGGATCTGGTGAGAAAAAGAAAAAGAAGAAACATAAAGAAAGGAAGGAGAAGAAAACCAAGAAAAAGAAAAAAGACGATGGGGACCGAGACAGCAGTCAGGAGGAAACAACAAAGGTAAAGAGTTCAATTTGTCTCCCAAAAACCCAAAAGTCATCATCGACAAGTTCACTCTTGTTCGCGGTCTGATGCTCTGCTTTCTTCTCAGCAACCGTTAGAGCAGAAGACCTCGGCCCAGCTGGCAAGGGAGTGGGGTCTGGAGGATGTTGATCATATCTTCACAGAGGAGGACTACAGGGAACTCACCAACTACAAAGCCTTCAGCCAGTTCATGAGGTACAGCTCACTCTTTGTTTTCATGTGGTGCTGCTGGCTGGGGACAGGTGGGTGGGTGACATCATGACATGCAAATAACTACATGTGCAGCTGGCAGTAGTGGTGGAGCTAAACCTCCTCCAGTATACTTCACAGATTAAGTTTGTTGGATGGTTGAATAGCTTCAGACACTCCACAAGACTTCCGATCAGCTGTCGTAGGGTGAGAAAGGCGTTCGACGCAAGAATTTCTCTCACTTTTAAGGGTAACACAAGAGTAACACTGTTGATGTCCTCTGGGAACGTTTGTCTGAAAATGTTGTGTCATTATTCCTGTATTCAAAATACATTAGTTCTCCACGCACTGCAGGGGTGCAGTTTGGAAATGCTTTGCTCTGTAACTTTTGTTTGAGTTGCTGAGTGGAGATGCTGAGAGTCAGATCTCCTTTAACTGATCTGATGGGAGTGGAAGTGCTGCTCCTAACTATGTGGATGTTGACTGTGTGCTTATGCTTTATTGTTTTTTTGTTTTTTTTACTCCCCCGCAGTGTCTACATTTACCGGTAAGCTTGCTGTGAATGCTCAGCTCATGTGACGAGCCTAGTTAGGAGACTAAGGATTCTTTTCTGTATGTGGCTACAACGCTTTGCTGACTAACTTCTCAGGAGTTCAGGTGCTTCAGGGTCTTGTTCACGACCATCTGTGGTGATGCAGATGCTTTGCTAGTCTGCTGTGGTCATGAGAGAGCTGAGCCTTAAGGCAAAGCTGTTGATTTTCCCATCTAAGTTCTTACCTGACCAATAGATGCAAGAGTGGAAAGCAGCTTCCTATGAAGGGTGTCTAGCCTCACCTTTGAAGGCAGGGTGAGAAGCTCATTTATTTGGGAGGTGCTCTGAGTAGAGCTGAGGTGGCCTGAGCATATTTTTAGCATGCCTCTTGGCCCTCATGGAGGCTTATAGGTGAGGTGGTGTTTTGGGCATGGCAAACTGGGAGGAACTGGGAGAGATTGTATCTTTTGACTGAAACGCCTCGGTATCCTTCTAGTCAGAAGGTGGTGTCTAGGGAGAAAGAGGGGGAGATCTGGTCAGCTCTGCTTAGCCTCTTGCCCCTGGAACAAGCACCCAGATAAGCAGTAGAATGGATGGATGGATACATCAATAAACATCAGTATGTGGTGGATTCTGCAGTGAAAGTGCAAACAAAACAGTGTCATTAAAAGGAATTGAACCTATCAATAAAAAATTGACCTTAATAATAATAAGTACATCGAAGTAATTTAATCCTTTTTATGTGCCACTATTTCCTCAATTAAGTAGAGCTCATTCTACTTGCATCAGCATTTTATTAAAGCTGTCTGCAGTGAAACAACCAGCAGCATGTTAGCACACATGCAGATAGCCTGGGTTGACTACTATTACTTGTTTCTGTCCCCGTATGTCAGCTGTATCTTTATCATATATAAATGAGACAGCAGCCCCTGTGTTACTTGTGACACTGTGTCAGCGGCAGCCTGAGCCTCAGTCTCTGCGGCTGACTCATACCTGCTTTGACTCTGATAAGTAATGTGTAATGCCTAGCGCCTGTTTATGTTGGAGAGCTGTTTGGGTGTCTCACCTCCACTCAGCCAGATCGTCTGCAGCTCACGGGATAGATAATTGACAGTCAATGCACTTGAAATTAACCTGCTGAATGCAGCTCTTAGATGGAGGGGAAAGTTTATTAATTTTGCTAATATGGTTTCACTCTCACAAAACTCTCTCTTAGGCCGATGATCGCCAAGAAGAACCCTAAGATCCCCATGTCAAAGATGATGACCATCCTGGGGGTCAAGTGGAGGGAGTTTAGCTCTAACAACCCCTTCAAGGGCAACGCCGCTGCTGTCGCGGCGGCTGCTGCTGCCGCCGCCATCGCTGTTGCTGAGCAGGTCTCTGCAGCGACTGCCTCACCTGAACCACCACCTCAGCCTCCACCTATTAGAAAAGCCAAGACAAAAGAGGGCAAAGGTCTGTAGTCTTCCCACTTCTGTACTAGGACCAGGACAATGAGATGTTTTAGAGGCACGTGATGAAACAGCAGATGTTGTCTGATGTTTAGTGTACAGTGCTGTGCAAAAGTGTTGAGCCACCCCTCATTTCTTTAGATTTTGCTTCCAAGGAGCCAGACTTCCTTGTAATTTTTTTTTAAGTGGTCTTGAGCCATAGTTCATGTATGTTTGCAGGTTTCAGTACATTGCTGCACCTATTTCCCATTCCCCTAGCAAAATATAAAGATATGAGGGCTTTTGCACAGTACTGTACATGCTAATGTACAACAATAAACTAGAGCTAACATCACAATTACCTCTATCCCTTTGCTAATACAGCACACATACTACTTTGTCATTCTACCTGTCCAGGTCCAGGTTATAAGAAGCGCAGTAAAAGTCCTCGAGTCCCAGACAAGAAGAAAGCTTCAGCTGTAGTCAAAGCTAAAAAGATGGCACCCATCCGTATTAAATTATCACCTATTGGTGCCAAGAGGAAGAAGAGCTGCTCAGTGAGTATAAAGTTTAGAGTATTCGTAAAACACTGAATGAGTAGAAGTAAGAAACAGAGCTGGTCCCTTTTCTTTTCCTCTATTTTTTGTTACCTGTCTTTCTTTCGTTCACTCACTTCTCCCGTGCTTCTTTGTGTTAGAGTGAGGATATGGATGAGGATGAGTCTGAGCAGGAGGACTCCAGCGTTCACAGCTCCTCGGTTCGCTCTGACAGCTCTGGCCGAGTGAAGAAGAACAAGCGAGGACGGCCTGCCAAGAAGAAGAAGAAAAGTAAGCGTGGCCTGCTTGTTATACGTACAGCACATAATTATAAATGATGTACAGTCTCCCTGTCCACATCCATCTTATAGCTCCACTGTCAAGTTTACTTTGGCTTATTGGAATCCAAAGGAATAATGCAGCTCAGCTCTTCTGGTTCAGACAATAAGCTTCTTTACTTGCTGATAAAAGTATATTTAAAAGGCTGAACCTGAGCTGGGCAACTTTGAATATTAACAGCACTGAAGCACTGAACTGTATGAGGAATGAGATAGGCGGAGGATGAAGGTGCTTCCAGCTTTCTTTATTTATTTGAATTTGTCACTTTCTGCAGATAAATACAGTTAAATCTGTATACTCTTGGAGTGTATACTTAGCAGCTATTAAACAAAACATTCAGGTTACAAGTATTTGATTAAAATGGGGTCAAAGTGCAGATTTTCAGCTTTTATTCAAAGGAGCTGAACAAAAATATTGCGCCAACTGTTGAGGAATTACAGCCATTTTTATAGTTTCCTATTTTCAGAGGCTCACATATAATTGGAGAAATTAACAGGTGGAAGAAAATAGATATATGGATGGATGGATGGATGGATGGAAAATCAAAAATAAAAACTTGATTTTTAATGGTCTGGAGTGCATAGACGTCACCAAACAATAGCTTCCTCCTTTGTGATGCTTTGCCAGGCTTTTACTGCAGCTGTCTTTAGTTATTTGTTAATGGGTCTCTGCCTTTAGTTTTGTCTTCAGCATGTGAAATACATGCTCGATTAGGTTGAGATCAGTGATTGACTCTGCCGTTGCAGATTATTCCACTTGTTGACCTTCAGTAAGCTCTATTCACTTCAGAATTAATTTGGCTGCTTCTGTTTTATGTTCCATCATCAATAAACAACAGTGCCCTGTATCACTGGAAGCCATGCGTGACCATTCATCGCACTGCCTTTATTGTGTTTTACAGATTATGTTGACTATGAGCATTCCAAGCCTTCTCCATACTTCTTTCTTCTGTTATTCTGGTGCAGGTTGGTCTTGGTTTCATCTGTCCAAAAAAATGCTGTTCCTGAACTGCTCTGGGATTTTTAGACCTACTTTGGCAAAGTCTAATCTGAGCCTTCTTGCCATTGCACCTTCTGGGTTAACTTCTGTGTTTTTTTCTCAAGTTAAGATGTGCTTGCTTCCTGATGAGTTTTCTCAGTAGGATGTTGTGAAGGGATTTTTCTTTACCATAGAAAGGATCCTATGATCATCCACTATTGTGGTCTTTCCTGGGCGTCCAGGTCTTTTTATGTTGCAGAGCTCATAAGTCTGTTCTTTTTTTTTCTTAGTGTGTATCATACTGTTTATTTGGTCATTCCTAATGTTCCCACTCTCTCTCGGATGGATTTGATTTGGTTTTTCCTAAAGCCTCATCCACATTTAAGTGATTGGCTTGCAGTGCATCACTTAGTAGCTGACGGTCTGTCATTATAATGGATATTCCAGCATCCAGTTGCTTAGGCAGCCCTCTACTGTATTTACCACCCTGTCATATCTCAGTCTACAGTATTATTCCCTCCCATTTGTGGTTTCTTAAATTGCTCACCCCAAAGTTGAGATAAGTTTGACTCGAAACTCACCCATTTTGCCTGTCATGTTGTATCTTTCCTGTGTGGACACCCCTCAAAGTTGGCCTGTTTCACTTGGATTGAGAGCTCCTTTGATGGCATGGTGTGGGTTCACAACAACAGCTTGCAAATGTAAATGCAACACTTGGAATAAACTCAAGACCTTTTATATTTTTAAATTGTAAGGAAATGACAAAGAAATATAACCTGTCCATGAAACACCTTTTTCATGGACAGTTGTGTTTTGAGGGAATTGTCCTATTACACCGAGGGCCTGAAAATAGAGGACTGTGTATAAAAATGACTGCAGTTTCTCAGTGATTAATGCACTATTTTGTTCAAATCCTCAAATGAAAGCTAAGACTCTGCATTTAATCCATAGTCGTTATCTAAGTGTAATGTGAATGTGTTTTGGTAGAAAGCTAAAATAACAAAAAGTATATTCATATGTTAAATATATGAATTTGACTGTTGTCATTCCTGATACCATAATTTCATTTTGACAACAAGAGCAAAACGTAATGATTTACATTTTGTAATCTCCTCCTCATCCACACTAAAAGCATGTAGATGCTGTAGTAGTGTTTCAGTTGCATTTTTCAGTTGTCAAAACATGCAACATGTACCTAAAACTCACTCCTGTTCTTGAAAACATCATGCAGATCTCTCGCATTTGACAGCACTTGCTTCAAGTGGACTTCAATCCTAAAGTTACGCCTGAAACCACAGGCTTATAGTAGAAATGAAAAATACGCAGTTAAGTTATTTCGGGCGACAAGCTCTTTCAGGGATATGGCATATAAATCGCTTGTGAACTTTTGTCAGTGCTTGTCAACTCGCCCTGTGCCTGCTATCTCCAGTCCCAGGTGAAGAGGAAGGGGATGGCTACGAAACCGATCATCAGGACTACTGTGAGGTGTGTCAGCAGGGTGGAGAGATCATCCTGTGCGACACCTGTCCTCGAGCGTACCACCTCGTCTGCCTTGAGCCTGAGCTGGACAAGGCCCCCGAGGGCAAGTGGAGCTGTCCCCATTGTGTAAGTACAAGTACACAGGAGCACATCTGCTCCTATTTTCTATTTTTGATTCTCCTTCGCGTCTTTATTTCAACATTTATCTTCAAGTGACATGGCTACCGGGCATACCTAGGCAGAAAAACACCTGTTAGTGTTAATTAAAGGTTTTCTTCATTTGCTTGAAAACCTTAGAGTTAGAAACCCTTTTAGCATATCAAAAATCTGAGTGGGGAACTGGCTGCATGCAGACATCCTGCCTTGACAAAAAACTATCACCTAATGTGGGTGTAATCTATTCAGTAGTCGCACAAATATAACTCAGTGCTAATTTGTAGATGCTGTGAAGTCTAAGTGTCAGATCTCTGAGATTAGTCAGTTAAGGTGGTGTGAAACTGCTCACTATATTGCTGCAGGAGCTTTGACAAAATGAAGAAAAACAGCAAAACGCTTGCAGTCATTAAATCCACTGTGTGCAGAATTTAATGTGATTGTTTCAAATGGTTTAGCTGGCACAACCTATTATTTGTTTGTGTCCCCATTTAAGACTTAAGTCAGTGTTTTTATCTGTAGGGATGACCTGGTATTGCAATTGGAAGTGTGAATAAAGTGAGCAATACTTAGTGAAATACTTACACTGTGAATGGTTTTTGGATTTTCTTTGGGCTTTTTTCTGGAAAGTTTTGACTCCATTATAACAACTAGGTGCTGTAATGGAGTCAAAACTTACCCTTTCATTAATCCTGAACATTTCAACAATCAAAACAAATGCCATGTTGTAAATCTGTATGCATTATGCAAAAAGCAATCATTTGTAATCCCATGTAACCATTCTGCAGTGTGCAAGTCAGTGGTTCTTGCAAATGAGCCCATCAGGCTCAACAAACAATTTCATATTCTCGTTTTATTCTGCACAGTAAAACAATATATCCTTGCTTTCCACTGCAGCGTTAGGTCTCTATAAGTTTCCAGGCTGTTTACAAATTGGCCAATGCCAGTTTTAATATTGGCTCAACACAATCAGTGCCATCTTCTACTACAGTAGTTGCCAAAGCTGCGTTTTATATAAGATTTGGTCTGTAGTGACTGAGATAGAAGACATTTACTTTAACAGTCAGTGTTGCACAGGGATAGTAGACCACAAATATGGGCTACATACTGTAGCTGTTACATAAATCAGGTACTTCTTTTTTTAACCTTTATTCACCCAGAATAGGTTCACTTGGAGCAGTGATCTATTTTTCATGAACTCCATCCTTCACAGTCACCTACTTAAAACAGCACCTGAGCAGCTCCAATGAAGGTCTTCTGAGTCCTCCTCCCTCTCATCTTATGTCTCACAATCACATTCACACTTAAGGCTATAAGAATTTTCTAGCTACAGCCTGGATTCACATTGACTTTTTATTGTGTTCAAAAATCCAACGAACAGCTGGCAACATTTGCAGATTTTTTTTCTGTGATCTCTACTGCAAGGGATTAATATGTGACCACAAAATTCTCGAAAAGCATTTTGTGGTTGTTAAAAGCTCCTTTTATTTCATATGTTTAGGATGTTCCTCAGTTTGGTTACGTTTTCTCTTGCTTTCTCAGGAAAAAGAGGGAATCCAGTGGGAAGCAAAAGATGAAGACTTTGAGGATTTTGAGGAGGACAGCGAGGACAGAGTGATATCAGAGGTTGGTGTGAGGGTCGCCACTGGGGCGGAGGAGGAAGATGACGACCACATGGAGTTCTGTCGGGTGTGTAAAGACGGAGGTGAGCTGTTGTGCTGTGACACCTGTACGTCTTCCTACCACATCCACTGTCTGAACCCGCCACTGCCAGAGATTCCTAACGGAGAGTGGCTGTGTCCACGATGCACGGTCAGTTAGCGTTCTTGTCACAGTTTTTTATCTGTACCTAAAAAATTTCCACCTTCTCATTGTATTTGTAATGTATTTTCGCTTTAGTGTCCACCAATCAAAGGACGTGTTCAGAAGATCCTCCATTGGCGATGGGGTGAGCCTCCGCCTCCCATTCCTGTTCCGCCCGCTCCTGATGCTCCACCTGACGCCCCACCACCACCACCGATGAAAGGCAGAGCCGAGCGGGAGTTCTTTG
>VUQS01003985.1:4291-14670 GCA_015108495.1 Heterochromis multidens
CTAACCCCCAGCTAGTCACGGCAGATGGCTGCCCCTCCCTGTGCCTGGTTCTGCTGGGGGTTTCTTCCAGTTAAAAGGGAGTTTTTCCTTCCCGCTGTCACCATGTGCTTGCTCATAGGGGGTCGTCTGATTGTAGGGCCTTTACCTTACAATATAAAGCGCCTTGAGGTGACTTTTGTTGTGATTTGGCACCATATAAATTAAACTGAAATGAATTGAATTGTATATGGCATTAACCCAATCTGTCCACATGCAGACAATCATACAGAAAGACAGATAAACACCTGTCACAGTACTCATATCTGCCTTTGTGGGAGTTCCTGTTACAGTAGCTGTCTCCAGACCAAATTCTTGCCATGATGACACACACACACAGACAGACAGACAAACTCACAAGGTGAAAACAATCCCCTCCTCGCTGTCGTGGCTGGTGAAGAATGTGGGACAGGAGCATAAAGTGGAGGTGGGTGAGGGAGGGGCTGGTAACGATGCTAGACACGCTATCATGGCTGGAAAAAAATCAGGTCAGTATGTGGGAGTGTAGCTGCTAGTGGGGCATCAATCTCACTATTCAAGCACACCTTTCATTCCCACTCTAAGGGCACACCGAAATGTACAAACTAAATGTAAACATGCAGCTGACAGAAAACATTTTCAACAGAGAGCCTTTAGAAAACCAATTTACATTCAAGTCAGAGCCATAAACTGCTCACATATCCCCGTATCCTTTTTTTTTCTCCAAATCAAAAGCTGACTCACAGCAGTGATTGTCTCTATATGTGACACACAGAGGTTCACAGAGGGGGTTCCTTCTCCTTTTTCTCCTGCTTGACTCAAGTCTTTGTCACTACCCACATCCAGAACAACATTTCTAAATAGATTCTGTGCAAATTTGGCATCTCAGTGCACATGAGTTGTGCAGGGGACACTTCATAGTACATTAACCCAATTTCAGTGGATTAAATCTTGCTTCGCTTCCACCCTCAGCCCCCTACTCCAAGGTTTCCACTCACCCCCTCTTGCCATGTCAAAAGTCATGCTCCATTTCATCATTTCATAGCTGTTGTGTTCTCTGTCTGCTTCTCTGGCCAGGGAGATACGAGTGAAGGAGGACATGAGTAATAACTAAAACCCCAATTTTCTTGTCGGAGACGGCTCACAGCGTGAGTGCAGTTTGGGTATATCATTAAGCGTATCTGGGTCTTGTGCAAACCCCTTGGCAGTATAAATGAAACCTCTCCTAATGGTCCAGAGAACCATTTACAGCCAACAAATACATTGTCTCTGTCAACTAAAGGAAAATTTGAGTGTATCTATTGAGTCTTTTCATTTTCTACTGGTCATAACACTGTTTATCTACAAATGGACCTATACAGTAAAATGATCCTTTCAAAGGATAATCATGGGGTGTGGGTATGCTTAGATGTGATTTCTTAGATATTGCTTTTGCACAGCACAACCTAAATTGGGATCTGGAAGCGGAAAAATGACAATCGAGACCATTTTTTATTTATTTTTTCCATTTATACCTTACCCAGAAGGGTCAAGTATATTGTATAACCTCACTAACAAGCACACACCAGCTATTTTATTGACATTTCAGTTCTGTTTCTTACGCCTGTCTAGCAAAACATTTTACACTCTTTGACATAAGGATATATGTATCAGTGGTAGTGATGGTGTTGAATGTGCTGTAAGCTACTGATCAATTAATTAAGACGTCTCGGATAGAAATAAATGCAAATATGACCAACAACGTTTTGAACATTTACAACAGAAACTATTTCTGCCTCTTGATTCTACTTGTATACCTCTCTGAATCATGAAACTGTCCAACAAACAAGCATGCTACCGAAAGGTCTGGGAGCAAAATCAAGCAACACCCTCACACACAAACACACTCTGTGATGTATGTTCTTCGGAGTCAGTCGGAAATTCAAGAAAAACCTGCACAGAGTCATATTTGCTGGAGTATAAACTTTTTTAAATCTCTGTGGGCTTGACACCACCTCTCACTGTTCCATCAGTCCTCCCTCCCAGGAAGGCTGCTTGACTTGCAACAGCAGCTTATTCTTGACTCTTTTGAAAAAAAGTTTCTCAGCAATGTATTCATACAAGAATAGTCGAAGTATTAGACTCCAATAAAATGCGGTTGAATGTACTGTTATGCATTTTAGCTGTTTCTTCACTCAGTTATTCTTATATTATTCTTATATTTTAATCTGTTACAATCTACACAAGTGAATTATTGTAATACCTAAATGATAGAAAAATAAGTATAAGTACATCAGTGGCATCTGATGATCCCCATAACTGAACTGAAACAAGAAAATTAATGTTCTCTGTTTTGCCACCTCTTTAATGAAAACATGAACAGTAGTAGAAAGTAGCTGGTCTGTTTGCTCTCATCAGCATTGTTTCCAAGCAGTAGGCAGCAGTTTACAGTGAAAAATAAATTCACTGTCTGCCTACTACCCAGCATGAAACCACAGACAGACAAAGTTCATGAACACAGTGGAGCATTTAGCAGTCAAAGAGCCAGATATTTCCCACACAAGTTGAAGAAGAGCAAAGCTGTGTCCGGAATCACCTCCTACAGAAAACTACACCCAATTTATTAGAGTGTTTACATTTTTACTGTGAAAATGTACAGTGTATGTTTCGTGCCCCTCAGAAATTTAACAATGAAACAGAAAATGTATTCTCCATGGCATAGA
Source organism: Heterochromis multidens (assembly GCA_015108495.1). Classification (NCBI taxonomy): domain Eukaryota; kingdom Metazoa; phylum Chordata; class Actinopteri; order Cichliformes; family Cichlidae; genus Heterochromis; species Heterochromis multidens. The sequence continues at coordinate 7,009 of VUQS01003985.1, forward strand.
CCTCTTTCTACTAACAATCCCAGGAAGCAAATATAATAATGGTAAGTTTATTTTAATACTTTACCATTGAATAAACTATTCAGTTTTCATTATACTCGGTGGGTAGTGGTAAATGAGGGAATAACAAGGGGATTGTTGGGGTACAGGAGCATAACAGCATATGCTTCTTTGTCATTGGAGTATGGTAATGTTTGAAAAATTAACCTTTTTTCTGACATTTTGACTTTAGAGTAAGACAAATGATTTGAAGACTACCAAGGTGTTAGGTGCCTCATTAAAATTGAAGACCAGAGGAGACTGTGTATTTAATGGTCAATATCAGTACCAATTTTACCCTAATGTGAGTCAGTTATTAAACCTAAACCATACTTTGTTTGAATATACATTTACCAACCATTGGGTTGGACAGAACTGCCTTAATTCTTAATGGCACAGGTTCAGTAAGGTGCTGGAAACATTCCTCAGAGGATTTGGTTCATATTGACATGATAGCATCACACAATTACAGCAGATTTGTTGGCTATGCATCTCCCCATCCACCAGATCCTAAAGATGCTCCACTGGATTGAGATCTACTTCCTGTGGAGGCCATTTGATTACACTAAACTCATTTTCATGAGCTTTGTGACATGGTGCATTATCCTGCTGGAAGTAACCATCAGAAGATGGATACACTGTGGTCATAAAGGGATGGACATGGTCAACAGTAATACTCAGGTGGGCTGTGGCATTTAAGCAATGCTCAGTTGGTACTAAATGGTCCAAAATGTTTTAAGTAAATGCCCCCACACCATTATACCATCAGCAGCCTGAGCTGCTAAGACGGATCCATGCTTTCGTGTTGTTTACGCCAAATTCTGACTCGTTAGGCAACATCTTTCCAATCTTTTGTTGTCCAATTTAGGTGAGCTTGTGTGAATTGCCTGGTTTGAATTTCAACAGGTCATCTAGACCACGTCTACATGACTAAATGCACTGAGTTCCTCCCATGTGATTGGCTGACTAGATATTTGCGTTAACAAGCAGTTGAACAGGTGTACCTAATAAAGAGACTGTGAGGGTATAGTTTTGGGGTTTTTTTTGTATTATCCATATTGATCCCATCTCTATCACTTCTATTTGCTAAAACAATGTCTTACTTCTTGAATTTGAAGATTTTTCTGCAAAGATATTTATTTTAATGAAATGACCTAATAAAAATGCCACATATATTTTACCAAATAGGTTGTGTAGAACTGAGTTATTTCCCTTTAAAATGTATTAATCTCCATAATTTAAAAAAGTTTATTTTAAAAGTCTTTGATGATAACACAAATTCTGTATTACAGCATAGTCAACATTTCTTCAGCCATATTGTTACATTGTTGTACATAAAGATAAAATGCAAATCAAACTTTTGTCATAAAATTAAAATGATTAAGTCAATGAAGAATAGTTATTTGTTTTCTAAATTACACCCTAGATTTTTGATTCTCTCTCTTCTTTTTTTTTCTGGTCCTTTGTTACAGTTCATCGTACATGAAAATTATTTGAACAGTAAAATCAGGGCAAGGAAATTCAAGTAATCATGTTATCTGTGAAATACTGCAGGCAAGGAGAAAAAAACCTTAGATTTTCCAGCAGAGATAAGCATCTGCTGTGAAGCAACTTTTGATTTTTTTGTTTTGATTTTATTTATTTATTTATTTTACTGGAGCAGGATGGGTTTTTAAATCTCTTTTTGAAAAGACACTGAAGAGACTCACCTAATGCGATGACTGCCAGATAAAGCATCAGATTTACAATATAAATTATTTGATAATATCTACAGTACTGTGCAAAATTTTTGAGCCATCCCTTATTTCTGTATATTTTGCTTCCAAGAAGCCAGACTTTCTTGTAATTTTTTTAAAGCAGTCTTGAGCAATAGTTCTCCAGGCTTTCTGGAGGCCTTTTCTAAGGTTTTTGTTGGACATTGGCTGGCTCATTTTCAGTCCAGTTCTTGTACCTGACCATTTTCAGAAGAATGTTTTTTTGTTTGTTAAGCCACTTAACAATGACCTATGAATCATTCAAGCATAAATCAGAATCAGAATACTTTATTAATCCCAGAGGAAATTTTTAAAAAATTATAAAAAAGGCACCTAAATCAACGGATGAATTAGTCTTGTGTATACAAATAACAACTTAGCAAAGAACCCATTTACACTGTAAATGCAACATGTCACAAAAATGCAATTTGTTCCCATTTCTTAAGCTGGATTGACAAAAAATGCCAAGTTTTAATGCCAAGACAGTTTGACAGGCACAAAATATTGTTTTTGTACCAACAAGGTGATTGCAAAAGAGCTATTAGCTGAAAACGTGGCATATCTCAGCATGGTGTGCAAAGTGTCTTTAAAAAATCTGGGGAAACTGGACAAGTGAAAGACAAAAGAAGGAGTGGCAGACCTAAAAAAAGAAAAACTATCTACAGCAGATAAACAGTATCTGAAAGTCATGTCCTTAAAAAATAGGAAAAAAATCCAGCAAAGACCTTTTGATCCACCACGTAATGGCATCTTGAAAGCATCTGATTGGCAATAGCTTCATTATCTAGAATAAAAATGACCCCAAATGCACTGCCAATGCAGTTAAAACATACCTGGATTGAAAAACACACAATGAAATGCTATACGTCATGGATTGGCCTCCCCAGAGCCCGGACCTCAACACTATCAAAGCAGTGTGGGATCATCTTGACAAAAATGGAGCAAAAGGAGGCCAACATCCAAAGAAGAGCTTTTAATGTCCTTTAAGAAACATGGAGAACTTTTCCTGAAGACTACTTAAAGAAATTACAAAAAAGCTTGCTTAAGAGAGTTCAGGGTGTGTTGAAGAATAAAGGTGTTCATACCAAATACTGACAGTATATTTTTGCCTTATATACTTTATTTCAATATGTGTTTACACGTTTCAATAAATCGCTGCAGCTATTTCCCATTTTCCTAGCAAAATGTAAAGAAATGAGGGATGACTCAAGACTTTTGCACAGTACTCTATATAAACTAAAGACACTGCATATAAATACTAAACTCCTGAGGAAAAGTGGAGACTACTGTAGTGCGTTTATTGCAAGAACAACATTGTTTATTTAGTTTTGTTATTTTCTACTTATTTTAGATTAACAGATACAATATCTTTAAAACTGAATTTCAATTTGGGAGTTAATTTTCCTGCTATCTGACCTACTGATAGCCTCCCCCTCAAAAGTTATAAAACCTTGAGAAGAATTTATATCCTGGTAAATTGGAAATCAGTACAGACTATTATGAATGTAATTGGCTGATTATACTGCTCATTAGAAATGATGAACACTGAGCAGCAGTATTAATTTGACTCCTGAATGCCACCTTTGTATAAACAACACCAAGAGACAAAAGGGAGTTACATCAGTGTAGCAGCCAGTGTTTCAGTGTGAGAAACAAAACTGTGGTATCATTGTGCAAATGAAAATCATCCCAACTTGTTGTGTTCAATACTAATATTATAAAACTCTATTACCTGGAAAAGTTTATTTTTGTGTTGAGTCAATTTCATGCTTGTAGTGATGGTATCTGGCAATGGCATGCACAAAAAATGTATAATTAGGATGTTTCTATATTCACATGCAGGAGGTAGACAATGTGCAACTATGCTGCAAAAGTACACAGAAATTAATGTATAATAATGAATTTGAATAATGTTTATAACTGTTTGTGACACCCATCTTCACGTGTAAACAGGATTTGTAGAGAAACCTATAAAGAAATTTGAGGAAGCAATGTGTTTTTGAGTGGAGCATGACCAGTAGCTGAGAGTGAATGGGTGAGCTTGAGCAGTGAGAGCCAACAGAGCCAAACAGAACAACTACAGTACCTTTCATTTATAGAAACTCTATACTCAAGTAATCTGTGAGAGATGGAGTACAAGACACAACAATGACAGCATAAACAAAAACATTTTACCAAAAAAAAAAAAAGTACATTAAAGTAATTAAGTATGTGGTAGAACACTATGGTACACTTCAATCACAAGATGTCAAAAGATCCATGCCTATATATAGTATACTGTACCTAAGCCTTAGTCTTTACTAAGAAGTAAGTGTCACAGTGTACTATTTCAGTATAAAAAAGAAATAATTTATGTAATAATTTTCTATCAGGAAATTATACAATATATGTAATAATGCGTGCCAATCAGACAGCCAGTCAACTTCAAAAATAACATAAAATAGTTCACTGATCCTTCTGCAGCTGTTTCACCTCTTTTTTTATTGTGAAATGCATTGTGGATGACCAAAATCCATCAAAAGCACACTCAGGAAATTTGCCAGAAACAACGATAATATAATATTATGTCAAACTGTTGTCAGAATTGCTGCAAATGCATCACTGCTGATAGTTATGCTGAAATTTATATATGACATTAGCATTAATACATTTGATTCCACTAATTACATAGAAGCTTTACTCTCTTGCATCTGGTTTTACATGGAAAAAATGCCTGCAAACACAAAAATAGAAGAAGTAACTAAGCTTGTCTAATATGGTTAGCACAGCTCTAGCCACACATTGGAAAAATGTGAGTTTTTTCTTTTCTTCCCATTCTGATCATATATTTTGGATGCAGCATAGGCTAAATTCTAGGTCATTTTAGAATGTCAGCATGTGGTTAATAATGTTAATATGTTTTGCAAGTTTGTTTTCCTTGATAAAAGTTTCATTTAGTATGTTAGCATTTGATAATTTACACCAAACAAAAACTAGACAGCAGAGGCTGATGGGAATGTGAATAGCTTTGTAGGCTAGCTGTTGAGTTAAAGTCAGGGATCAGCAGTTATCATGGTTATCATGGTGTCAATTTTTGTTAAGACATAACACAACAACCATGATAGCTAAAAATATATATATTTGTGACATTTGCTTTTATGGAATTCAAACACATAAAAAAACAATATAAAACAGAAAAACAAAAAAAACAAAAACACATGATGTAAGATTAAATTCCCAGTATCAGATATAAACACTTGATGCAGTCAAAACAGTGTCAAACTTAAAGTGAAAAATCAAGTGATGTCCAGCCCTGTGGGGAGATTGTCAAACCAGAAGGGATCAGCTGTCAAGTCACCAAAGACTGTGAAACAATTTACAAACTTTCCTGCAATGGGTAACTAGGCAACTTATACTCCCTGTTGGCTAGAGAAGAACATCTTCCTGAAATCAACAGTTTCATTTTTTTCACTCAGGTTTATCTGTGTTGTTTTTGTTGTCTCTGTCCTCTTTATACCTTTGTCTACCCTTAACCTATGCAGTAAGTCATGCGGGTGTTCTCATTAACTGTTTTTACATACATAATAATAAGAAGAAGAAGAAAAAGAAGAAGAAAAAGAAGAAAAACCACTCTGAAAATAAATGGTTAATCAAAAATATTTATTAATCTGCAGGTGTAATAAATACTGCCCTAACTTTTTCTTTTAAATTTATTAGTTTTATATTTACGGCCTACAATTGTCTCTCTCTAACTCAGGAGGAAAGCTGTTCAGGAGGAAATTCTGAAGCTCTCATATTAAATTCCAGTCTGTCCCAGTCCTCTCTTAATCCAGTAGCTGAACTGCACATCTTAATCAGGAAGCTCTGATGTTGAAGATATGTGAGCAATCCACCATGTTTTACAGCATCACAACCAAGTCAATTGGTTCCAAATCATAAAGCCCTTTGATGCGGGAAGTGATATAGTCCCTTTGGCTTGCAGTGATTGGATTAGGCAGTCCTTGACTTTACATTTTATTGGTCACTGGCACTGATCTACAGAGAGATCAATAATTGAAAAAGACTGACCTTGCTGGAATCATCCACCATGGGTTCCTTTGAGTGTGGAGGTGCTGCTGCCCGGGTCAAAGGTTAACACAAAAGCATAAAGCCCAAGATAAATGTTTGGAATTGGTTGCTTTATTGCACAAATACCCATGCAGTCAACTAATGAGCCACAGGAAGACGACTATCGCATTGTGTTGTTGTCCCTTTACACATACTTTATCATGCTTTGTAGAAGAGAAAAACCATATCTACAATATTTACATACAACTAAAACTCCATAAAGAGAATTCTTTATATCTGCTGTGGAAATGAAAATCAGTTGTACAATGAGAATTCAACAATATTATCATTATCATTTGTCTTCTGCTAAACAACTGTACAACTGTTCATGTGATTAAAAAAAAACTAATTAAAATCAAAGATTATTTATAAAGCATGGACATTGCTAAGTACTGTGCTGCCATTTACCTTTCATATATAGTGTATATATTACTATACCATTAAATATTATTAATCAAACTATTAAATAAATGAGTGACTACTTTGTTAAAAATAAATTATTTCTAATTAAGAGTTAAAGTACACTGGTGTAGCTTACAGGCTCATGAGGCTTATTACACACCAGTCCACAAAATTAACCGATGTGGTTGCTGTGATGTCACCCACTGGTTTGTGGACTTGCAGTTTGAAGCCTCAGTTTTAGCAATGTGGCTGTTGCCATTTTGGCTTTTGTAGCAGGAAGTGACTATATTTGGACAAGAGGATGAAGAGCAGAGATGTCAGTTAATGCTAGCAAACTTAATTTGCAAAAAATAGAGAAAAGACTTCTTTGGATCCGTCAGATAAAAATGATTAAAAATGTTCCAGCAGGCACCACACATGGTCAAGAAAACCAGTTCAATAAATTCAGTTGGCTGAGTTGACACCTAACAGACTGCTAGTTCAAAGTTGGCACCTACCTATCAATCAAAGCAGCCATTACCATTATAAATCCTATTGTACTATTTCTAGCTAGAAACAGTGTTTTTATTCTTGAACTTCATTGGAGTAGCTACAGCCTCAAAATAATACTTATTTATCTGAATCTATGCTGGGCCAAGGTGCAATGTCTCAGTTTATTGTCTGTCTCAAAAAAAAAAAAAAATTAGCCCCTTTTTCATTAAGGACACTCTCCTTTTAAGCCAACTCTCTCATGACTGGCTGTCCTTTGAGTCTGTGGGGATAGACTATATAAAAGATAGATGTAGTGTAAATAGTGTTTTCCCAATCTTTACTGAGGCCCCTTTCTCTGTGACCTCAGTAAACACATCCATGATGAATTTATATATTTAATCACTAATTTTCATTTCACTATATATATATAGTTCAATTTTATTTTATTTATATAGCGCCAAATCACAACAAAAGTCGCCTCAAGGCGCTTTATATCGTAAGGTAAAAACCCTACAACAATACAGAGAAAAACCCCAACAATCAAACGACCCCCTATGAGCAAGCACTTGGCGACAGTGGGAAGGAAAAACTCCCTTTTAACAGGAAGAAACCTCTGGCGGAACCAGGCTCAGGGAGGGGCAGCCATCCGCCGCGACCGGTTGGGGGTGAGGGGAGAAAGACACACTGTGGAAGAGAGCCAGAGATTAATAATAGCTCATTAAATGCAGAGAGGTGTAAAAACACGGTGAGAGAAAGAGAAACACTCAGTGCATCATGGGAAACCCCCAGCAGCCTAAGCCTATTGCAGCGTAACTAAGGGAGGATTCAGGGTCACCTGATCCAGCCCTAACTATAAGCTTTGTCAAAAAGGAAAGTTTTAAGCTTAATCTTAAAAGTAGAGAGGGTGTCTGTC
>VUQS01003986.1:0-14282 GCA_015108495.1 Heterochromis multidens
ACACATATATACACACACACACACATATACACACACACACACATATACACACACACACACACACACACACACACACACACACACACACACACACACACACACACACTCACACACACTCACACACACATATACACACACACACACATATATACACACACTCTCACACACTCTCACTCACACTCACACACACACACACACACACACACTCTCACACACTCACTCACACACACATACACACACTCTCACACACACATATACACACACACACATATATACACACACACACTCACTCACACACACACACACACTCACACACACACACTCACACACACACACACACACTCACACACACACACACACTCTCACACACACACACACACACACACACACACACACACACACACACGCAGACACACACGCAGACACACAGCATATCCTAATTTGATTCCTTCCAAAACCCTGGTCTCAGTGGAGCATTGTGTGGGCTTTGTTTTCCTCTGTGACTGGAGGGTGGGATAATGGGGCACAATTAAATTGCGCTCAGCTTATTTACTTTTATCTGAGAAAACAAATTGGCTGCACAACCACGGAGGGAGTCTTGAGTCTTGAAACCCCCCACAAAACGATCCACTGAGGAAGACAGCCTGGGAAGAAACCTCATTTTACCAAACTTTGTCAATTACAACCACAGTCATTGGGATCCTTTTCCTTTTTACGCAGCGCCATTTAGAAAATGCAGTTGTTGCCTCTAAAGTTACACAAAGCTTACATAAGCAAAGTAACCAGGGGTTAGACAAAGAGAAAATTAACAAAGGGTGAAATCTATTTCCCTGACTATGTGCTCAAAAAGAATCTAATTTAGCCAATGTGCTGTTTATATTCAAACTCATTTACAGTGCACTGAGAACCGTTTTACCTTCGTGGCACCTCGGTTTCCTTAATGATGTCTGAGGGATAAAAATACTCCCATCACAGATTTAACACTGAACAAAAGTGCAAAGAAATGCTAATTTTCCTCTTGAATAAATTGTTTAACGTCATTATTAAGTGAACTGCTGAATTTTTGTCTTGCCCCATCTCAGGTGAAGCAAGGCATTTATACCGCTGAGTCAACCACAGAAGCAACTGGAGGAGAGGAGAAGAGGAAACGGAGATGAGACGTCTGCCGCCTGAAGGGACTCCTGACTTTCATCTCTAAACCCTCACAGTGTGAGAGAAAGGGAAAGTGAGAGATGGCGAGATGGGAACTTATTTTAATCTCGCCTTGGTGCGCCTTTGATAGCGAGCTAACCTAACGAGACCTCACAGACTGCTTGAAAACCAAACACTTGCTCTGTTCGCTGCACTCTGTATGCCTGGGTGTGCATGTCAGCAGGTATTTTATGTTCGCATGCAAAGCCTCACCTTGAAGTAAGCCTCAGGATTATAAAAGACTTAGATAATCTCAATGCATCAAAGTGATCTTTGTTAATATTTTGTGGGCCTACTTTCTTTATCTAACAATATCTGTTTCTTTCAACCCCCTCTCTCTTTGACTCTCTATTCTGCCTTTTTCTTTTGTCCTATATTTCTCTCTGGCTCCCCTTTCTCTCTCCAATTCAAATTACCACACGCTCACTTGTCTTGCCACATTTTCTCTGCTTTGTCTTTAAACTAAACAGTCGCTTGTCTAAATGCCTTTAAGATTTGCAGCCCTGATAGCAGAGATGTGAGGCCTCTGCAGCCTGAGGTAAACAGTCCACTGCTTCTTTCCCCCCACTTTTTTTAACTTGGGGAAATTGAATTTGATCCACTGCCAGCCCCAGCAGCACAACTGACTTTTATTGCATCTGACTCATATCTCTGCCTCTCACTCATTTTGTTATCTCAGATGCTAGCAACTAGGCCTTTGATGAGCATGTGCACAAAAAATAATAACAGGCTAGCTGCATTTCCAGTGCTGATGGCACGCACTGACAAAACTGGCATTTTAGGCTTTAATGCATAATTTAATAATTTAAAAAAAAAAAAAAAAATCAAATTTCAAACCCTGGAATTAGTCAGTAGAGATTTCAGCATTCAAAAGCAGTTATTAGGCATCTCAGCATTTGCATGCAGTTCTGCACACTTCATATGATGGATGGCACGTCAAACAACTCGCTGTCAAAGAGTGACCGAAGCTATATGATAATCTCATAGAAAAAGGTCATGTTGCACCATGCACATGTTCTAAGATGAATATTTATACAGAGTCAGGTGAAACAAGCTGAAAACGCAACACTTACATAGTATCACACTTTATAGTTCAGTTGTCAGTTTCCCAATTTTTTTTAAAATCAGAGCCAAATATTTGATGATCACCTTTAAGGGTCTTAGGGTTTCTAAATATTTAGCTGACCTCTTCATGTTTTTATTATCCTGAATTCAGCCTGAGTCATTTTTGGAGGCCACTCATAGAGGCAAACTAAAAACTGAAAGACGCAGGGCCGTTGTGCTGTGTTGAAAAAATGCTGTATAAATGGATGTTATGATTACGACTGCAATTATTAAAAGAAAAATCAACATATAAAGTGTATTAGTAAGGTGTTGGACTAACTGCATGACCAGAAAAGCTTCAGTGCACCTTAGGCTTGACATTCCAATCATTAGTTACTAGTAAACTCTGGCTCTCTTCAACAGTGTGTCTTTTGTCCACCCCCCCAAGGCAGATGGCTGCCCCTCCCTGAGCCTGGTTCTGCTGGAGGTTTCTTCCTGTTAAAAGGGAGTTTTTCCTTCCTACTGTCGCCAAGTTCTTGCTCATAGAGTATCATCTGATTCTTGGAGTTTTCTCTGTATTATAGTAGGGTCTCTACCTTACACTATAAAGTGCCTCGAGGCAACTGTTGTTTTGATTTGGTGCTATATATAAATAAAACAGAATTGTATTGAATTGAGTCACTGTTTTTACTGGGTGGATGACACACTATTCTGTCTAAATATAACCCCTCATTTGTTGCTTTGATTATCCTTTTGAATGGAGAGTGTTATTGAACACATTGGTCCAAAATCTCCCATAGGTGTTGAAATAGGTTGAGATATGGTGACTGCAATGGCCATACCAATGATTTACATCTTTTTCATACTCAGACAAATCACTGACCCCTAGTGCATGTCATTCTGGATAAGACTACTCCCAGGTTCAAAATGTTTCATCCAAGAATAAAAGCTGGTGACCCAGAAACATTCCATGTCCCTCTCTTTTTGTCAAATGGACCCAACCCATGGAAGTAAAATACCACCACCCATGGAATAATCAGAAAGCTCACACTCTCTCAGTGCAGTGAGTAAAGTGTGCCAGTAGATGGAGGGCCAACAAGCCTTGCCTAGCATACAAAAGTAACTCACCTCTAGTGGCAAAAGGTGTCTTTTCTTCCTAAATTGGGACCTGATGCCAAAGTAATGATGACAGTAATTTTTTATACACACAGTTCAGCCACTTGCTGTATATTGCCATACTGGCATCTGCAGATGCAATATTGTTTGATAATTAGCACCTTTTCTGTGTCTTCTGTACTTATAACCCCACTGATGCTGCCTACTTACTGCCTAGTAATGCTCAGTGTGTTTCCTTGTTGTTGTTGCAGTCCTCCTGAGGAGAATATGTCCTGTTCCTCACAACTCATTAGTGCAAGCTGCAGGCAAGGTTGATGTCTAAAAGCAAATAAAAGTAGAAAAACCCTCTAGGGTGTGTGAGGTATGTGAGAACTTAGGGAGGTAAGGATAGCTATGCAGTATTGGAATGGACAGATGAGTTAGACTGAATAATGTTGATTTTGTAGTGCAGTGTGAAGCCTTTGTAGTTAGCTGATCTGACAGGGTCTCACTGGTGCACGTGTGTTTGTTGGTATGCAAGTCTGCGTCTGTTTACGTGCGGCTATCAAGTGCATGTACCTTGAAAAGAGCCCAGAGGCAGTAAGGCAACATGAAAAAGTTTCACTCATCAAAGTTATCTTTGTCAACGTACCTTCTGGCTCTACTTCTTATTCGTTATCTGTAAACTTCATCTATTTTCTTTCCCCATGTCTCCCCCACAGATTACTCGCTGATGCCTTTTTTTCTTAAATCCAAATTACCACATCATACCCATCAGTGTTCCTCTTAATTCTTACCATGCTTTAATGTTTACCTGTTAACCTGTCATTAAGGGAGAAAAATACTCAAAGGATTGTTTTCTATTTGTTTTTTTTTTTAAGAGTAAAGCCTCAGCACCTCGAAAGTCTGGGATTGTGTACTATATAGTTAATAGTTCAGTCACATACTCAAGGCAAGACTGAACTTCAACACTGTCGATCTAGACACAGCTAAGCTGCTTTCAATCAGCGCAAAGCACACTGTGTGCATGTATGTATGTGTGTGCGTGTGTGAAAGTGATGAGCAAAGAGTCTAGCAGTTGCTCCAATCACTTTCCATGGCACTAAGAAAGCATGCGTTATGTTAAAGTACTCCCACCGGAGTGATGAGCAGCTACAGGATGTGATTTGCTTAAAAAATGATTATCATTGGATGTTTCAGTTTAATTTTCTTGCTGTCTGAATTTTGCAGTGTGTGAATGTAGGTGATGAGATTCCAGGATGGATGGGGTCATTGCTCCTGGCAGGTGAGAGACAGAGAGATCTAAGGGCTGTAGAAGTGTAGATGAAATGATTACAGGCTTGGGACTATTGTGATTCATTCTAGCTCACATTTTATTTCGCTTAATGAAAGCACGAATTAAAGGACTTCATGTTAGATGCATACTCTCTATAACAGGGTTGTTGAAATTTATATTAATATTTGACTGTTTCATTCTTTTCCTTTATGTCCATATGTTCTATATATAACAATGAAAACATCCTGCAAAAACATCCTCTGAGTCATGTACTGTATTTTCATTCATTATATTCATATTTATGTGTCCAAATGCAGAAATGAGCTGCATCATCTCGACAGTGTCTCCCTGCATGTGATATACCTTTTCATACATTTTTTTCAATTATGTGTTGTGAACCTTTGATTCAAATATTCATGTTTGTTTCATAACATATCATAGTATTAATGATAAGATGAAACAGTTCTATCTGTATAGGCATTACAATCAATAGAAATTATAACCAAACTGCTGCTATATTAGTTACCACATGCTCATACAAAGTTGCACCTTGACTCTCCGAGCCAAGCAATTTTTCAGAGAGTAGGGGAACCGTTTTAAAGCCAAGTTAATGCTATGGTGCCCTCTGGCCACTAGGGAGGAGGTGGTCCTTCCATGAGTGAATATGAGGGGCTTACTCTCTAGATGCATAGGGTTTGCACATAAGGAACATAAATATGCCCACATTATGAAATGGCTAAACCATGCAAATATAGTTATAAACATATCTGATATTATCAGTATATTACCTTAGTGTGCAAATACAGTATTCAAATTACAAATTCTATAGGAAGCCATGTGGAAACTGTTGTTTAATTTTAGAATCCAAGACCATTTGTTTCTTTTTCTTTCTCATTTCTTGTGACAAACCATTTCGTGGCAAAGCCCGAACTGTCCATGCAAATATCAATTTATTCCGATCTGGATGCAATCAATCACTGGCTTTTACAAGTGGCTGCTATCCATTTAGAGTCCTCCTTAAACTGGAACCTGCAGCCAAATTTGTGCATCTTAGCCCAGAATAAAGCCAGTAATAGTTTAGCTGAATTCTCACTCCATCCTTGACAGCTACTGACTAAGGCTTGGCTGTATTGATCTAAGCTAAGCTGTTCAGTTGCACAAAACTCACGAGCACAAAAACACACACAACGGCAACACGGACACAAGTAATTGATATGCACAAACACATGCACACGCACAAAATGTCTCACACAAGCACACACATTTAATTATCAGCATACCGGAACAAATACATGCAGTCGCAAACACAACAGTATGCGCTCACGCAAACACACACACACACACACAGATCGATGCGTTCTCTGTTGCTATACTTAGGCTGTCTACTGGAAGTAGATTAACAGTGGCAAAGGACAAGCAGTTTCATCACAGCAGAAAACAGAACAGGACACTACACTCCTCTCTGACTTATTGCAAAGCACTGAGCTAACACTTCCTGGGTTTGTGTAGTGGTGTACTCGTAACTGAGAATATGTGAGTGTTTTTATTCTGTATGTGACAGGATGAAAGTCCCTGCAGTGCACATTAAATTAAAATGTAAGCCTTATTCTGAGTTTAAAACTAAAAGCCTAAAATATGCCCTCAGATGTGCATGTGTGTTGGGTCTGTACCTGGATGGTGATTCTCCTGTCGTGACGGGACATGTTAATACTATGTGGCTGTCCATTGGCCAGGTTACGCTGGTCCACATCTATGGCAAATGGCTCCCTCGGACCACCCAGGTTATATCGCACCTGCAGTGAACCTGTAGACATACAGATACAGCAGTTTGAAACTTAAAAACTGTTTAAAACCTCAAACGCTAGACGGCACTGTCAGTTTTTTATGCCCTATATATACATCAAAGCAATTTGTTGTCTGTCAGCTGCTCAGTATGTGGTCGCTGACAGAGGAGGATTTTTGAAGATTATACCAATGTGTGCTGCAAGGACAGCATTTAAATGTTGACTGCAATGGTGAGCAACCATTTATTGCGTGCATATGTGTGTGTGCTGCATGTAGATCTTACCATTCTGTCTTAACACCACAGCCAGATAGTCCTGCGTCTTGGAGCTCACGTACATCAGAATAGCTGGAGCACTAGATGTGCTAAAACTAAAGGCCACCTCCTCCTTTGTTAGATTCACCTCATGTGGCGTGAGCTGGTGCGTCAAGACCTTGGTGTCCTTACTGGCTCCTGCAACTGCTTCGGGCAGGAAGTTGTACTTTACCAGCGTTCCTGCCTCAAAGAAACCCCCAACATCTGGGCGAGATGATGGAAGAAGGAACAAAATGTAAAATAAAACTCACACACATTATAATACAGATACACACAAATGCAATACATGTTGCTTCATCTGCAACTGATTTTTTTCTTAAAACACAAGCAAGCAAGAGACTAAGAAAGAAAGAAAGAAAGACAGAAAGAAAGAAAAAGAATTTTCCATCAAAAACAAGCCACAGGGAGCCACTCACAAACTCATAGATGCAAAGACACAACAGGGTAGACATATTTTATAGCCAAAGGGGAATAAACACACACATAAATAAGGCTGTGTTCAGACGATGTAGTAAAGCGGGTGTTAAATTGCTGTAGTCCAGCATCTGAAACCAAACAATGCACCGTTTACCAGTGCATTAACAAACCTAATGACATATTTCAACCATACCAGGAGGCTTATTGATTCTCATAATCAAATGTTGAGAAGACGAGACCTTATTTTTCTATAGCCTATTTCTGTTCCACTCCTTGTTTCTGTTCATGTGTGTACGTGAACACATTCGCCATGTCTGCGAGTCAGTTAAAAAGGAGATAAAGGCATAATGCGTGTGAAATTAAAGAGAATGGTTGCAGGGAAAGCAGAGAGAATAGGGCTGTGTGTGTGTATGTGTATGTATGTGTGCAAATGCCATGCAATATGCCTCAACATGTTCGCCTTCCCTCTGCAGCCACGGTGAAATGTAAAATTACAGCCCTTACGGGTCCAGAATTCCAAGTGAACACATTTATGCATCTTTTTTAAAGCTTCACTTCACCCATCAGCTCCCACCAGTCACAGTACAATAAATACTTCAAGCTACATTACTTTAATTTAATAGAACACTTATTACTCGAAAATGGGCAAGTTCTCTGAATAGTATTGCCACAGAAGCAAAATCATCTATTCAGGTTACCTACCAATTTTATCCTTTATTTAGCTTTGCAATGATATAGTTTCAAGCCTTAGAAGTCTGAAGAGGCAAATTTAAACATAGCAAGAATTAACCACATTAAATAAGCCTAATTATTCTATTTTATTTAAATAAACATAGAGTGTTTCATAGTTTGCTAGTCAAGTCTGCAAATGTGAGACCAATTTTACCTACTTTACTCTTCACTCCTAATGTATCAGCTATGTTAATAAGCTCAGCTCACAAGCGTAGACAGTATAAAACATGTATGTACTTTCGCCAACGCTAAAGTGCCTTAAACCTGTATTCTATCTGAAGGCCACCAGGTGGGGATAGCTGTGGTTGCAAAAAAGACTTCCGGTCCTATAGAAGTCTATGGCAATACAGCTTTCTATCTTGACCCCTGTAAACACTTTTCATGATGAGTTTATTGGCTCAGGCCCTCATTTCGGATCATATTGAATAAAAAATTAAGTCTATTTTTTATAGTAATATTGGTCATACTGTTTCAAGATGGAGGATGCGGTATTCAATTCAACTCAGTTCAATTGACTTTTAATTATATAGCACCAAATCACAACAACAGTCGCCTCATATTATAAGATAAAGACCCTACAATAATACACCGTGTGCTCATTGGCTAATGAGTTGCCTATAACATGCAGTTAGTTTTACACAGGAATGTGGGGAGAGACAGAGGGGGAGGATACACAGCAAAGGGCCACGGGTTGGACTCGAACCTGAACCCAGGCTGCTGCACTCCAGCCATATGGTTACCTGCTCACCCACTGAGCTAAACTGGCAGCCCACTATGCTAGTTTTAACTTCTGTAACTTATGGAGAGCATCCTCACTTCTAAAATACTCTTACAGTAAGTTTTTTCTCTTTCCTGCTGGGGAAAGAAGGAAAGAAACTACTCCAACTTGTTACCCAGAGCGTCAGCAGTAACACACAAAATTGTCTGCAACCTTAATGGGGAATGAGCAATGCTGCAGAGCTGGAGCTTTTCGTGTGTGTGTGTATTTTATGTCAGTATGTGAAGAAATTTTGGATGGGGATTTTGAGCAGTGCAAATCTCAACAGGTACATGTGTGATTCCTTTTTTGCAAGTTTTTGTGCATGTGTCTGTGTGTTCATATGTATGTACATGTGCGCACTGGCTCCATGTGTGACCCTCAAGGGCAGAAAAGCAAAAGAATCAGAGTGTATAATAACAATACTGCAGGGTCCCCAAAGCAGTGTGTAAATATGGATACAATGGAAATGCACTATGCAATTATGGCTGACTTCATGCATTTTTCACTAGCTGGGAGGATGGGGAGAGAGTGGTACATTAAAGAGAGGGAAGGGGAGAAATTTGGGAAAGGACAGAGAAAACAGGAGAGGGGCAATTGAGAGAGGAGGGAGAAAATAAGAGTGGCAAAGTAAAAACGGAGGATGAATAAGTGAAATAAATATTTATGGGGAAAAGAGTAAAATAATTATAAAGGAGTGGCAGGAGAAAGGCAGAGCAGGACAAAATAAATGGGGGACAAAGGGAGCAAAGAGAGGAAGAGGACAGGGAGTGCAAATGAAAGGAAAAACAACAAGTGTAGCAGAGTGAGGGAAAAGAGGGACACAGAGGAATGAAAGGAGGAAACAGACGATGAAGGGGGAAGTCACATGTCATGCACAAAAACAAACAGACACAAGGGTGTGCTCTCTCCCTTTCTTTGCCTGTCTCACACACACACACACACACGCACACACACACACACACACAAATACGTGCACACAGACACTAATCTTTATTCTCTAAATCCTGAAATGCCTGATTGGTTATGACAGAATTCTGAGGAAGTCTTTTCATGTCTTACACTAGCATCTCACCACACACTGTCACCCTCCTCCACACCACTCACGCGCGCACATACCCACACTAAGACACACACTCTGCCTTTCTGTCATCTTGTCACCCCCCTGCCAAGAGCACAGGGGGAAAACACCATTCGACTTTAGGAAACAAATTAATTCACGTGTCGGGGATCAACTTTCTGACTGGGAGCGAGCAGAAAGCCTCTGACAGCACGGCTGCTCTTCTCCCGAGAGAATTTCATGAAAACTTGTTTTGGGAAATAGAACTTTAATAGTGTATCTAATGAATCCCGGTGAAACAAACATGATGCTTTAGCAATATGCAACAGTGCAGAAGCAGAGTTACAGTGTGACACTTCTTGTCTGTGATCTTCAAAAAAACTCTAGATCACTAGACCCACCTCTTACTGAAGTCACTTACGTTTTGTTTCTGAGTTTGATCTCTCAGCTCTGCATTTGCACAGTATCAGCATTCAGCGAGAGCGTTCTAAAGTCAGGGAGAATTGGTGGGTAAGCATAATATTATCCTCAATCGATGCCTTTTATCATAAGCCCAAACACTTTCAAAAACGACAGCGCCAAACTGAATGGGAAGTGGGGACGATCACAAAGCACAGCGACAATCACGGTGGGTTGTCAGGGAATGAAGCTCATTGAAACATAACTACTCCAGCGGTAATCCTGGTGCTGTTTGACTCTGGCTTTGCGAATAAAAGAGAAAGTGCAAATGATAACATTATCTCACAAATGTGCCTGTAAAAGTTGTCGGAAAAAATGTTAGCCGAAGGATTATTGCTCAGTGTGTCATCCTAAATTTCAGAGCAGAAAGGCAATCCTGCAAGGCTAGGAAATCGGAAAACAAAATCTGATATCCCCCCCCCCCAAAAGAAAAAAAAAAAAAAAAAAAAATAACACAACCCCCCCCCCCAAAAAAAAAAAAAAAAAAAAAAACACACAGGGAAAGATTGATTTATTTTGCATTCAAAGTTTTGAGGACAAAGGAAAACCTGATGCACGTTAAGTGACATTTTTGTTCCATTTAACTAGACTGAAATTGTCTTTCTGAAAATGCCTCTTACCTCTGGTGCAGAATGGGCCATCGTAGGCAGTGGCGGTACAGTCACACAAGTAGCCATTGTACCTCTCCACACACTTTCCTCCATTCTGGCAGTACATCCCAAAACTGGTACAGTGGCCTTGACAACCGGGCTTGACCCCAGGTGTGACCTTGGCCCTCTCTTCCAGATCGAGAGTGATGCCATTCATTCGTAAGGCTCTGATACAGCCCAGGAACCCCCTCTGTCCCCCTGCAGCACCTGAGGACCAGAGGAGAGAGCAGGAAGGAGGGAATACACAGCGGAGGGGAGGCATCAGCGTAGCAAGGATATGTAGCATCGGGAGAAAAGAAAACAAAGAGAAGGAAGGGAGGACAATTGGAAGTCAGGGTCGCACAAGTCATTTTGAATGCAAGAGGCTCTATTTTAATCTGTTTTAGAAACATTAATATCCTAATGCCTGGAGGAAGCCACTGATGTCATGCTAATTGTTCTGACTGTGACGCCGTTCTTGAAACAACCTTCAACTCGTTTGATTTCTTCATTAATTAGAACAGCCTAATGAACACTGTCTCTTAATGAACATCTCACTAGCATACACATGCAAATGGATGCACAAATGCACGTAAACTACATACTAGAGATGATCACATGCGTTTTAAAACACCACACAGAGCACACCTGATTTGAATGAGTCAATATAAGCATTAATGCTTAGCCTTGGGGTGTCGATAGCCATTCTTCTAAAGTGCTTCCATCGTCATTCTGGCCTTGCACCATTACAGTCTAACTACCCATTAACTTGGACAAAGTAGGGGTGTTAAATAGATTAATGTCGACCTAAATGACCATAGCAATAAACACACTCATAAATATACACCCACAGGTATAGATTCAAAAATACACAAACACACCCACAGAGCTTAAATATACTGTATGGATAAACACAAACGTAAGCACGCACACTTGCGCGCACTATCATTGACGAGAGCCGAGGGTCATTTTGGTTATTACTGTAAAACATCTCAAGGGCATTCTTTGGCTTACAGAAAAGTGTCCATTCAGGAAGACATGTAAAGGAAATGTGAACACCCAATCTAGCATGCAGTGTCCTCCCTCAACAGCTGCACTCTCACTTATGCATTTTTAGCTTGGCCACATAGGTACAATACAGATATAATAAGATTACTAATACATGTACTTTGATTTTCTCCAGCTGATACATTATTCACGTATTGGGATGCAGCTGGGCTTTTGCATGCTTTCTCTTATTTCCAGTCCCACACAGAATTAGACTTTTAGTAGGCCGCTTAATTAATCTATTTTGTAGTGCTGATTGGCTGGAGGTTTCTGCCACCTGTTTACCCAGGTCTGAACAGTCTCTGATTAAATGGACAGCAGGCTCTGAAGCCTGCGGAGACCAGGGCAGGCACGTACACACACACACACACACACACACACACACACACACACTCAGGTGCATACGGTTTCTGTGCTACTCACAAATGCTGTGTAATAGACCCTGACTGATTGTGACTGAAGTCAATATTGGCTTATCACAGTTACAATCATTTAAAAAAGTAAGTACAATTAGAAATAATTGTTTGACATAAAACCAAAAAATTGAGCTAATTTGAAACATTGATTAAAACATTAATAAAGGTGGTATGCTCAAACAAATAACATATGAAACTGATAACTTGCAGTCATTCACTTTCCAATATAAAAAAATTGAATCAGGAGATTAGGTGCAATTTTATTTAAACCTCTGACATCTATGGGCTTGTGTGCTCTCTGCTGTCAAAGTGTGTTGTGTAATCATGCCATGATTACACAACACATGAGCTCTCAAAGGCCTTAAGAAAAAAAGGTTGTGGTTGATGTCAAATTATTTGAAACATCACATACAAGTGTAAAGAAAAACCTGTACCAGTGGAGTCGGTTTCAAATAGTTTGTCCAGGACTGGATGTCCTAGCAAATTCAGCCCAAGCAGACTGTTTGATGTAAAAAGAAGTCTCCAAGAACCTCAAATTTTAATCACAGGATCTGCAGGTAACTGAATTGATGTCAAAGTACATGTGCCTACAAGTGTGACCTACATGGGCTGGCATGCTAGGAAAAAAGCATATGCTGCAACAATTTTCCAGTGGCTTAGATAGGTCTGTTGCACTGATACGCTCTGGACAAAGCAATCAAAGATAGTGCTGTTGGCCACATGTTTGGCATAGGCTAAAGGCAGCTTTACAAGCAAAAAAACCCTCCATACCGACTGTAAAACAGGAAATGGAGTAGTTTGGGGTTCCTTTGCTGCCTCAGGGAGTGGGCAGCTTGCAGTCACTGATTCAGTAATGCAGCCTGCATTATTCCAAAGTGTGCTTGAAGAAAATGTGATGCCATCTGTCCATAAGTTAAAGTCGAACCAGAAGAGTGAACTGCTCACCTGAATATTTATCCTAATCCCTCTAGCAAATACAAAAAGAAGAAATGCAGGGTTTTCAGGGTTTTTCAATGAATAGTCAAGAAAAAAAACAAAACAAACACACAAAAAGAGGCCCTACATGCAAGAAAAAACACTGAAAGACCTCCTATGTTTTGCATGCAAGCTGCTGAAAAATTATGCTAAATGCCAAGAAGATGTAATTTCAGCTCTGGCTACTTTCTCCACAGAAGAATATCACACCTATAGATTTAAAAAAAAAAAAAAAAATTTAAAAGGCTTATATTCCTTGTGAGTATTTTCAAGTATATCACCTTTACTGTAGGCACTGTATCAAAGAGAATTAAATGATTGCTTGTTAATATATATGCCCAAAAAAAATTGTACTTGCTTTTTCATATGACTGTACATTCATTCTGATGAATATAGCAGCAGATATTCAAACAAAGAAGCTCTACAGGCATAACTATTACATGTCTTGCATTTTTATATATGCATGAAGCCCAAGTTTCTTAATTAAGTAAATACTTTTTGTTTTCTGTTTATGTAATTATCATTGCTTGTAATTACCATTCCTTGTAATTACTGTTAAAATGTACTATTTTTATAATAGACATTTATAGAACTTTGATGATTAAGTTTAAAATCAGTTAACCTCGTCTCCTAAAACTGTATACTTTTGCTTTTTATTTTCTCCTTGATTATATTTGTTTTTGATGTTTTTATAAGATACTAATGTGTAATCAGCACATCTTTAACCTTTACATATGTTTTTGCTTTCCAGCTCTTTTCAGGAAACCAACCATATACAGTCAAAAAAAAAAAAAAGTGAAAAAGAAGTAGACCCCATGATTCATTAACTTGTAGAACCACCTTTTAGCAGCAACATCTTTAAGTTACTGATTTCTGTATGACTTCATCACTGTGGAGGAATTTTGGACCAGTCTTCTTTACAATGCTGCTTCAGTTCATTGAGGTTTGCAGGCATTCATTTATGCAAAGCTCTCTTAAGGTCTGGCCACAGCATTTCAGGCTGAGGTCTGGACTTTGACTGGGTCATTGCAACACTTTGATTCTTTTCTTTTTCAGCCATTCTGTTGTAGATTTGCGGCTGTCCTT
>VUQS01003987.1:0-10212 GCA_015108495.1 Heterochromis multidens
CCAATGATTTTTTGGGCAGTGTTTATTACCCTCTGCGCGGCCTTCCTGTTCTCAGTTGTGGCTCCTGCATACCAAACACCCAGGCAGTAGGAGAGCACGCTCTCCACCGAGGAGTGGTAGAAGGCCAGCAGCAGCTTCTGGTCCAGGTTGTTCTTCCTCAGGACCCGGAGAAAGTGCAACCGCTGCTGGGCCTTCTTTACCAGGGTGTTGGTATTGTGGGTCCAGGTGAGATCAGCGGAGATGTAGGTGCCCAGAAACCTGAAGGTGGAGACAGATTCCACCCGTTCTCCTTTTATAATGAGAGTGAGGGTGGACCTGTCTGTGCCTCCTGAAGTCCATGATGAGTTCTTTTGTTTTGAGGACGTTCATTTTCAGTTTATTTTCTGAGCAGCAGTGGGACAAATTCTCTACCTCCGCCCTGTACCCTGTCTCGTCTCCATCAGAGATGATCCCAACCACGGTGGTGTCATCGGCATACTTGACGATGACGTTGGTTGGGTGGGTTGGTGTACAGTCGTAGGTGTACAGGGCGTACAGTAAGGGGCTGAGAACGCAGCCCTGCGGGGATCCGGTGCTGAGTGACAGTGGGGGGCAGAGGTGGGGGCCAAGTCTGACGGATTGAAGCCGGTTGGTGAGGAAATCTTTGAATGAATTTCTTGAACAGGTGGTATTAATTCTACTATAAAAAGGATTTTCCTAAACATTTGTGCAGCTTTTTATTTTCCTGCTTTGTCCCTGTGAGGCTCGCTGATAAGACGGATTTAGGATTTGAATGCAGAAATGTTCCTGTGTGAGGCCTTTGTCTGCCTGTTTACTCTTTTCTCTGCTGCAGCTTCTTTACCTTCCTCCATGTTTCATCCATCTTTCTGCTCTGTCTGCCTTCGTGCTCTCTCTGCCTTCACTCCTCTCTGCTTTCCCATGCACACTTTTATATAAGCAATCAATACCACGGAGCTGTGACTCGCGCATCCATTGCTGTGTTGCTCAGACAGATGAAGAGAGGCAGATCAGGTGTTTATCGTGCCATCGCTCCCCAGGCAGCGCCCGGCTGGCAGGTCATTCATCTGTTTGACCTTATCAGGAGAAGAAAGGACGCATTTCTGTACGAGCTGCTTCATTCGTTATAAGACAATTATTGTTAAAAACAAAACCACCTGAGGCTGCCCTGTGACCCTGATAGCCAAGTCTCTGACTATCAGACCTCATGGGATGATAATGTGATTCTAACTGTAGTACATTTCATGAACCCATGCAAATTTTTACCTTCATACTGTGAATATTTTCAGTTATGTGCTCCCAAACTACATGTCAAGGTTCACATTTTCCAGCATTTTTGAGCCGTCATAACATAAGTACAGGAGATATCCGCATGAAATTTTCAGGGCTGAAAACCACATCTAAGCTTTGTTAGAAACTTCACTAAGTGCATTCTGGGTAAACTTTCAGGGCTCATATCACCGTGTGGGATAGGTGGCTGGTCAGAACACGTCAGAGAATATGAAAGATCTTTTTTTCTTTTTACCTACATTTGATACCAGGATCATCTTCTGGCTGGGACTCCTTCTGGGTCAGAATCTTTTTTCTAATACAGTCAGTGGTTAACGCTGAATCCAGCTAATGGCTGTGAAATGGAGAAACAACACTGCTGTTTACATGTTCTGTATAAGAGTTTGGAAATATCAGACGGATCAAACAACTTTAGGTCCTGAAGAAGGTTTTTCCAAAATCCTAGATGGGTCTGGTTTATAGTTTCTATAGTATGAAGGTAAAATTTTGTATGGCTTCATTAAACAAACTAATGTTATTGTGAAAAAAAAAAAAAACAGCTGATTCTGAGGGGCTCAGGGGTCAGGCAGGAATTAGTGGTGGTGTCAGGTGATAATTCAACTCCTAAAAATCCAGCATCATGTGTTCATGAGGACCGTGCTTCCATTTTAAGCACTAATGTTCGAGACGATACTTTTATAATCTTCATCTTCATTTTAATTCTCCATTGAGCTTTTATGCGTAAATGAAAAGCTGTGGCTGCTGTTATGAATACAGCTCATAATCTTCCAAACATCATGAGATTAATGCTGATATTGGATGGTTTTGTTTTCTGTGTTTCTAAACGAAGTCTAACAGTTTGCAGCCACGCTGATCTGTAGTTAAAACATGCACACAGTGGTAGATGGCAGCCCTTTCAGCCCTGATAAGGGATTAATATTTTACCCTTGGTCAGCCCTTTTAAAACATTTCTGTGATTTGGAAGCCTCACGGAAAGCCTCGAAAGGGGAATTTCATTACTTTTAATGGTCTTTTCAAGGCTATTTGAATATCAGACTTTATGAAAAGAACTACAGGCATATGTTGCTAAAGAGAAACTTTCGTATCATGTTTGTCCCCAGTTCTCGAATCTTTCCAGCTCAGCAGTCAACCCTAAACCAGCGTGAGCCCCCTGCTCCAGGCGTAAATACACATGATGGTGAATTCTGACACTAATTATGATTTTTTCATTTCACTGATTAAATGAGGCCCACACAGGTAAAGCCTTAAATAAAAACTATATGAGGCCTTGAATACAATCCCCAACTGGACTTTAGTCTGAAAGCATTTTCAAGTTGGAAATCTTCCTCTAAACAGCAGAGAGTGACATTTCTACCTTAATATGAAACAGAAAGACAAAGAGGAAGCTTTAAACTGAATCCTCCTGCTACCTGCTGACGTATCAACTATGGTTCTGATCAGAGTCCAGAGTTTGTTCCTAGTCTAAATACTACATCATACATTACACAGGCATTATGAAAAATGTGGAAGGAAATGTCTCAGCTGACATATTTAGATAATATGTTAATTTGTCAATATGCCTCTTAAAATTCAGAAATTTATTGTGAACCCCACAAAATTTTGTAAATTTGACCCTCTCTATAACCGTACCATTTACCTGGATACATACAGGTTCAACATATTTTGGTTTCTGTTTGAGCAAAATACAGTGAAATTTGTTTAGTGATAATTTATCACATTTAAACCATGTGTGCACCTTTATATTTTGGAGATGATCAAAATTTTGGGGCTGAAGGGGCACGCTTACATCATGGAGCCGGGTGTGTGGATTAAAATGGATGTGAAAACATTTGGAGCTTCTCCTGCTGTTTGCCTGTGGCACCGATCAGATTCCTAACAAGTTATTGAACAAAGGTTGTTAGTGTGGATGATGTGGATGAAGTTAATTTGATGGGAGATTTAAAGATGCTGTCAGGGTTTCATCACTTTGGCCCAGAAACATCTCTATGTGTGAACACTTAGCTGTGTTTACTTCTTCTTCCTCTCTTCTATCATGTCTCTCTTTTCCCTCGCCGTCCATCTGTCCTTTTCACTTGCTCACGCCTTCATTTTGTCTTCCTCCACCTTTCCACCTCATCTTCTCCCCTTCCCTCCAGCATTCTTGTTTTGTCTCTTTTGCATTTCCCCCGCTCCTCCTTTGTCTCATTTTGTCTCCGTCTCACAGTTCGAGCAGCTGGGAGTCTGCTTGGTATTCTCAGTAACCAAACTAACAGCAGGAGGTTTTTTAATGTTTGTCTAAGCAAAGTGCAGAGCACGTCTGCCTTGTTATTTTCAGATTTTGGGATGAAGGGCAGGAATACGAAGTGGTAATCCTCAGGAAACTACTGTGTTTTTTCTCCTCATCTTTTCTGCTGAGCACTTGAATCTGCAGGGGTTTGTTGTCTTAGATGCTTTAGGATGATTTGCTGCTGATGATGATTATTACCTCATCGCTCATTGTATTGGTATCACTGTTCTGGGATTTTAGGCACACAAACGCATACACCTTGATCAAGTGAGCATAGGCTTAAATTTACACTCTAGTACAAAAGGATGATTTTTTTTTTTACATGTTTTTATGAGTTTAGTCAGGATTAATGCTTTAAACAGAAGCAGACGCTGAATTTTCTCAGTAGATAAAGGAGATGCTGTGGACACATTTTCATTTCTTCAGATAATGAGCTAAATAACACTGAATGAAGAGCTTTTTCATTTAATAAGTCATTTTTATTCAGTTTTGTTGAATTTCTGAATTATCTGAAGATTTTAAAATTCAGTTCATGAATGAAGAGATAGTGGAGGTAAGTGGGTTTGAGTTTCTAGGAACAATTTTCAATCCATAACTCAGATTCAAAGAACACGAAACAAAGATTTCAAAGGCGGTTGAGATCAATCTGAACTGTTTTGAGCTAATTAGAGAGCACAAAGGCAGCCCTGTTATGTTTGCATTCTTTGATATTTTCTCATTTTTCATTTTGTATGACCGTATGGTCTCAAGCATCACCACGTACAGTCACACAGCTGACAACTTTATCCAACAAGGCTCTGAAACCATCAGATAAAAAGCCTGTTTGATGGCATCACTGACACATCTGAAAGTATGAGCTTCTTCTTGTATAATTTTAACCTTAATGAACTATTTTGCTTCTCCATATCTTAGTTCATTGAGCTATGTTCCTTTTTTTTTTTGTTATTAACATTGAGTAGAACCCGAGGTGACTTTTTAAAAACTCCACTTATCAGTGATTGCTATAGAAATAAAATACCAAGCAGATCCGGAGCTAGAATGGATTTTTATGGATTTTCCAGGTTGTTGATGACTTGTACTATTTACAGTTAAAAACCATAATGCTATTTTTCATTGTATTTCTAAGAGTTATGGCCCTGAGGTGTGAGCGTGACCTTTTATAGCTGAAAACTAAAGTGCTCAGCGATCTTTACACGTTAAGTTTAAATATATATGAATATATCTGTGGCATTTGTTTTGGTCTCTTGATTTGCTCTGACAAACAAATTCCTCATGTGAGAGCGACTCTGTGCATGTGCTCATAAACAGATGTGTGTTCAGAGCTGTGACCTCTGACAGACGACAGATTAAATGAGATGGATTCACCATTAATGAGTTTTCTACAGCCAAAGGTTACATAACCGGCACGTTTTCTTGTCTCCTCCCTGACTTTATGCTTGTTAAATAACTCAAATACGATTCAGTGAGTCTGAAACAGCTGCTTCTGTATTAGTTCTGCAGCAGATGATTAAAAATCGTACTGTGGGCCACTTCTTACTCGGGATTAGCACCCTGAAATCACAAAATAAGTATTTCAAGGTTGAGACGTAGCTTGAGATTAGTTTCAGGGAAACAGCTGAACACTGAAGAGCACACGGACGGGGGTGTACAGAAAGATAGAGGAGCTGCTCTTTAAGGTTGCCCTTGAATTGTTTTAATCTTGGCTGTAGAGGAGGGAGGAGGATTATTTTAGTCAGGAAGTCATTAGACGTGTTTCTGGATCAGTCACCTGCCTTTAAGTGAAATATGGTGACCTCAGGACGCTGAGCTGTCCTCACACACACATCTCCTCCACCTGCTCTCCAGATCAAACCCACACAGCAGAGCTTTAAATATGCAGATTTTTAAACCTTTTGAAGCCCCATTTTCAGGTGTGTTTTCCAGTGCTAACCTTTCAGTGACGGCGTTTGTTCAGTCTCAGTTTGGTAGGTGTGGAGAAGTTTCAGGATTTGAAATTTATTTTCACTGTGATAAAGTGCTGACTTTATGTACAAAAACTTTAGTATATTTAATGAAGCCGTGCTAAATTTGACCTTCATACTAGCGGTGGGCGATATAGCTTCAAAATGATATCACGATATTTCAACAAAATGTGATAAGTATATTTGGACCCTTGGATATATATATATATAAAATTTTCAGTGAGTGCAACCAAAATGAAGGGCATTTTCCATTCTCCTTCTCCAGTGAGCTGCTGTCAGTGTTTTTCCTGTAAATTTTAGGAAAAAGAATAAAATAACTGATTAATTTCTGAGGCTGATTAATCAGCATGGGAACAGAGTACATAACGCCGCACTGACACTGTGTGAAACCATCAGTAACAAATCTTTTTCCTCTCTTTCCTGTCCTCAGTCTACCCCGCAGACCCCGACTATTACGGCCGCCCAACGGTCCAGGAGTTCCCTCAGTTTGACATCGTAGAAGATACCTACTCCACCTCCACCATGGACTCACGCAGGAACTCTCGCTTTGGTGGCTTCCCCTTCCCACTGGAACGGTGTGACCGCCGCGCGCCCCTCCCGCCGTGCTACAGCAACCAGAACCTGGATGACTTCCTGGGTCCAGACGGGCATCCTCTTCCAAGCTCTCAGTGCCCCAACGAGTACACCGCCATTAGCTACTACCCCACCCAGCACACCCGCAGCCTCGACAACGTCACGGGCTACAAGAGACTCAGCATGCGCCTCAGTGTCGCTATGCCCTCGTATGCAGAGCAAGCCAGCCCGCCGCCAGTGTCAAACCCAGCCCAGCCTCAAACCCGACCTGTGGGACAGAACCCACGCAGCTGCGATGGCTCGAGCATGGTGGAGAGCGACTACGGCAGCTGTGAGGAGGTGATGTTTTAAGACCATGACATGTGACCCTCAGCAGTTCAGATCCATCCAAAGGCATCTTCATGTACTGACGCACTCCTGAAACAGCTGTGAGATCACATCTCTTCCGCGCTCTGAGGGAGATGAAAGCAGCATGTGGAACAATTCTTCACACACCTTTAATTTGTTTGACTATTTTAAGTGTTGCAGTCTTGCTGTGCCAGACTAGACGCAGTATTTCAGGACTGCTCTCTTACCTCCGCAGAACAAGTTCAGCACAAGTACATCTTTTGGTGTGGGAGACGCCGCCGAAAGCGCTCGCTGACTTGTCGGGGCTGTGAAATCATGAACAGTATTACCCACTCGACTGTGCACTGTTCAGACTTTTTAAAGCTTCGACATGAGAAAGTCTGCCTCTCTGCACTCAGAACACCTCCCACATTTCACTGCTCACACACTCATCTGATCAGCCACACACTCACAGCATCAGCTGGAGCTGTGCTGAACACTGATACGGATGCTGTGCACATTCTGCTGGGGTGTTTGTGCTCATAAAAGAACAGAAACAGGTTTATGGTGTGTCTAACGATTTCAAATCTCAGCGTATTGAAGCACATTTCATGCAGGAGAAACATGTTGGTGTTTATTGTCAGCACTCAGAGGGCTGGATCCTCATTAGAAAAATTAAAGCCATAAAAAAGTGATGTTATTTGTGAAGTTGACTTTGTATTTTTAGCTGTAAAAACTCTGTAAGCATCTTCTCGTGGATTTAATGAGTGTGAATTCAATGACAGTATTTTCTGTGTTTGTATATCGCTGCCCTCTGTGATAAAGAGAGCTCTTAAAGTGGAGAGGTCTCTGCAGCAGGAAAGAAATGTCTATGCAGCCATTTTAAGTGGATCGAATACGCGGAAAAGCTTGTTGTGCAGAACGCAGCGTTTTTAAAAGTGACTGTTAGAAACTGAAGATGTTTCTAACATCAATTTATAAATCAGCTGTTTGACACGTAAAAGCAACAAAAGTTAACCTTTACTTTTCAAAAAACTGAGCAGAAACAGCTTTTAATAACTGATAAATCTTTTAGTTTCATTATCAGTCACTGCCCAACCCAAGATCTGCGGTTCAGTCTAAAACCAAAACATGTTTGGAGTATGAAAGTCCCTCCTGATAAGGTGGAAATTCCCTTTAAAAAGTGCCAAATTACTTCTGAACCAATTTATGATCTGAACTGGAAGAAATTACAGATAAATATTTGAATTTGAGGAGCTTCAGTTGAAAGCTGAAATATCTTCATTGTGATTCATCAGTTCTTCCTTTTGAATTCATTGTTGACTCACAAACTGATCGTTTCAGGTCCAGATGAATGTTTCTGCTTTGTTTTCTGGCTAAAGGATCCACGCTGTGGTAGCCATGGCTTGTACTTTCCAGTAACTTTAAATAAACAGACAGCAGAAGCACTTTGTAAAGATAAAACTTTCAGGACTAAACTGTCCTCCCGTTACCTGCTGACATATCGACTGCGTTTCCGAGTGTCTCGTGCGTTGGATGAGGCTCTCGTCTTGAACATACTACAGTGTTTTGAGCCCCAAAACTCTTCAGTGGTCATCCTCAGCCTCTCCAGCTTTTATCAGCTCTGTGCAGCACATCTCTAAGCTCAGTTTGTAAAAACTCACGGTGTAACTACACTCACGTTATCCAGGATAACAAATATTTGAAGGCTTCAGGAAAGAATCACTCTCAGTGTGGACATGACACTGAGGAGGTTAACTAGCCAACTTTTTTTAACAGCCATTCGGATCATTTTATTGGATCAGTGTTAAAAAAACTGGACCGTTTGTTTGATTTTAGGACGTGAACCAGCAGTGGTTAACTATGTCAGACTGACACATAAAGCTCTTATCATTAAACCAAACCTAAAGCTCAAGCTGACTTTTTTTTAATAAGTTCCTTTGTTAGAGAAACCAGCGTTCGAGAGTGATGCTACAGTCCAAACACCACAGAACCTCGATCAGGTGGTTTGTGAATTCCAGAGCAGAAAATCAGATCTGGGACAGTGATCGGATTTTGCTGCCGTTTGGAGAGTTTGTGTTTTTGCAAACGATGGAGCGCCGGGTGAGCCTGCATAAACTGAATGTGTGTTCAGCTCTCAGAGGCTGGGGAGATAAACAGGACATGAGGGCAGCACTTGTACTGGAGCAAGGCATTTGTAGTAACATGAAGGCGTTAGCAGACGGGGTGATTTAGGCAGGGCTGGGTAAGAACAAAAATGTTTCTCATTGGTTCTTAATGTCCTGACTGTCAAATCTGTCCCACCTGGCACCAAAATGTGCCAAATCAAAGCACGCACACGCCAAATATTAATACATATTAAGTTGCTACTGGTTTTACTGCAGTCCTGCTGAGCTGCAGCTGAGCTTTGGCTCCATTTCTGAAAGAAACTGGAAGAATTTGGGTTTGGAAACATTTGCAGCTTAAATTCACTCACATGATAGAGAGACTTGCATGGCTACCACTGTGTGATCGTCTCATACTTCTGTTTATGTTACGCACAAAGGTCAGATGTGACCTAAGGGACCAGCCTACAAAAATCTCTTCATGCCTAAAGCTGAGAATGTGTCTGTAGATGTTAAGGTTTAAACGTGCTGTGGAAATGATCTCTCTCTCACTGGTGGTTTGACTGTGAGCTCTTTCCCTTTGTTTTCAAGTCCTCTGTACAAAAGAGATCCTGTAATCCGCTCGTATTGTGCTGTACAGTCTGTGTGTTGCTGTGCTGAATATGAATCACTTGAATGTACTGACATATTTTCTTTTTATTCGTTTCATTCATAAAGTTTATTTTTGTACCAATGTGGGCGTCCCCATGTTTTGCCCTGATGTTTCTCTGTGAGAGATTTTATTAAGATGCTGTCTTTCCATTTTGTTTTCCAATATTGTAAAGAGAATATGAATAAAGATATTATCTTCTGTAAACACTGACAACATCGGACTCTGTGTTCCAGTCAGGACAGAAACTTTCAGCCCTCTACAGACAGGATTAGTGTTATCACGGGAAATCGTGACATCTGAGTTTGAATGTGCAACTGGAATGCAACAGGGTGAGAAATTTACTGGGTCAAATATTTACTTCATTTATTTCATGAGATATTAGTTCAAACTTTCCCATTCCTACCTCTCTTACTCACAGCTCTACGTACAGTATATGAAAAAAAAAACATCCACACCTCATGGTGTCGCCCAGGGGTCTGTTTTAGGACCATTACTGTTTAACGTGTTTAACCTGTAGTCAACTTATCAAGAACCGCCTTGTGTGCTACTATCTGCTGATACAGTTATAGACGATTATATATTACCCTGACTTAACCCTGACTGGACTTCTTTCCTGTTCCTGTTGCAGTATTGTATCACTTCCTGTTGCATCACTGCGGTGTTTGTGTAGCTTATCTGTGTAGCCTGTTTAATTAAAAACCTCTAGATAAACACTTATTTCATAGTGTAATCTTCACGTGTTTTATCTAAAGCTCTCTCTGCTGAATCACCTGCTGATTTTATTCACAGTATTTATTCATTTTGCCTTTAAGGATTCACTAGCTTAGCTTAGCTCGTAGCTGAGTCACTAGCAGCATGGCTTCTTCACCTGCACTTTCCTGCTCAGTGTGGAAGATGTTTAGTTACGCCTCGGCCTCCTTTAGTAATAATGATACCTGTAATAAATGTAGGCTGTTTGCAGCTCTGGAGGCCAGGCTCAGTGAATTGGAGACTCGGCTCTGCACCTTAGAAAATCCCGTAGCTAGCCAGGCCCCTGTAGTC
>VUQS01003992.1:4020-18141 GCA_015108495.1 Heterochromis multidens
AACAAAAAAAAAAAAAAAAAAAAAAAAAAAAAAAAAAAAAAAAAAAAAAAAAAAAAAATAAAAAAAAAAAAAAAAAAAAAAAAAAAAAAAAAAGTTTATTACATGGACTAAATAAGACATTTGTTTGACATCTTGTAGAAAAGGAATTTTCTTAGGTTAGTTATATTTTCATCTGTTGCTGACCTTTGAGAAAAATAAACTAAATTTGTCCCTAAGACTTGGTGTTTCAGTATACCTTAAATGAGCTACGTGCATACACAAGTTGCTATTTCTCTCACTTGTGATAAAAAAAAAAAAGAACATGGCAAAATGTAAACAAATAGAAATGGAGCATACCAATAGGAAACAGTATTTGTGAGTCGTTTGAAGTTTGGAGAGTTCAACATAACACCACGAATGTGCCCAAAATGCATTCCATCTGCTTATGCAATGATGTATGAGGGCGCTTAACTTCTTTATTTTATCATCAGATTCATTTTTCTGACACAATCGATTCTGACAAGCTGCAAAAGAGCAATCAAGTGTGAGCATACTGTGTATAAAATACAGCAAGAGGTTTTTTTCTTTTTTTTCTTTAATAGATTTTTCTCGTCCCAGCAACCTCCATGAAGGGCAGATATTTTTTTCAATCCCTTTTTCGCGCTATCATTCAGACAATGTCTTTGTTAGAAGTGTCCAAGGGCAAAGTGGAAATATGTGACCCTCTCTCCTCATCTTCAATGGAGAGTTGAGCTCCAGCACTGCTGCCAGTGTCAGATGCCAACACTGATAATGCCAGGGGCAAGATGGCAACTGTCCACCCTGGAGCCTGCATTTTAAAACTGCTCCTGCCTGCAGCTTTCAGATGGGCACGAACTGTATAGAAGAGCTGTGTCACAGTAAGCCTTTTAGTCTTCTGTTCAATGTTATTTTGTAAAGGTTCTTAATTAATGAACACACTTTTCAAGATGGTAGAAAAATACTATGGTATTGCTAAATATCATTCATATCTGAGTAGTATTAGTGACTGGTTCACATATGAACCACTCAGTAAACACCCCGAACTCTCCCTACAGCCATGTTTCACGGAGTCCTCCAATCTCAAGATTGCAGATTCCTTATCTGCAACAAAACACCTGGAAACTGTGCGTTTGGCAAACTGCATGAGTTACATTAAAACACTATTTAAGTGTTTTACCACTGGACTACTTAACATGTAATTTAATGGCCAAGATAATAATAAGAAAATATAACTGGGAAAAAGCAATACCTTAAAATTTCCAGTGGGAAAACTGAATGTAAACCAGACTCAGCTTCCAAACATGTGAGGCTATAATATATAATTAATATACACTCACTGTAACTGAACCCGTTTATCAGTGATGCTAAAACATCATCCAACCAGGCTGATATTGCACACAGTAAAAAGCTCAGTGCTTTGTTGCAGCCCAAACTATTTTCCTCAAACCACCAAGATTTTTTTTTTTCCCCAGTTTGATGATTCTATAAAGTCAATGTGAAACTTCTCTCTGGCAGTATGCATCTGCTTCTGACACAGCAGCAATTAAGAAGAAACTAATAAGGCTGCCCCAAACATTTGAAAAGTATTTGTAACAAATTTCTAGTTTGATCTGAGAGCTACAGTGTCATCAGATGCTATTTTCACTTCTAGGTATCGCCTTTGTTAAAAGGTAGCACTTGATCTTCCACAGAAATCTGATCTTTTAGTACAGTAAACTGAAACTGTATTTCAAGTAAGGCTTGTGAGCTGTGTGATCAAGTTAGCTTTTGCCTATAAAATTAAAAAAACAAATGATTTACAACCCCATTAAAAAAAAAAAAACACTGCTAGGACGCTGTGTAACATTTCAATAAAAACAGAAAGCAATGATTAGCAAAATCTCATGAACCCATATTTTATTCACAATATAACACAAAAATGACTAAGAAAACAAATTAGCTCATTTTGAATTTGATGGCATCAACACATCTCAAAAAAGTTGTAAGTGGTACCAAAAAGAAACAGCTGGAGGAACATTTTCATCTAATTAGGTTAATTGACAACAGGTCAGTAACATGATTGGGTATAAAAAGAACATCTTAGAGAGGCAGAGTTTCTCAGAAATAAAGATGAGCAGAAGTTCACCAATCTGCAAAAAACTGCATCTGCAAATCTGCAAAAACAATTTCAGAATGATGTTCCTCAAAAATCTTTGAATATCTCATTATCTACAGTGCATAATACCATCAAAGATTTCGAGAATTTTTAGAAATCTCTGTGAGCAAAGAAACAAGACTGAAAATCAATACTGGATGTCCATGACCTTCGGCCCTCAGGCGGCACTGCATTAAAAACAGGCAGGTATATGCAGGTTTTAGAGCATCATACACTCCCATCCAGATGGCATTTTCTTCAGGGAAGGCCTTGAATATTTCAGCAAGAAAATGTTAAACTACATACTGCATCTATAACAAAGAGCCAAGTGCTGAACTGGCCTGCCTGCTGTCCAGACCTTTCACCAGCTGAAAACATCTGGGGCATCATGAAATGAAAAATACAACAAAGACCCACTTGCTGGTATCAACTTCAAAATGAGCTAATATTTTTCTTAAAATGGTACATTTTCTTAGTGTAATCATTTGACATGTTTTCTAGGTACTACTGTGAATAAAATATGGGTTTATGAGATTTGCAAATCACTGTATTCCGTTTTTATTTACATTTTACACAGCTTTTTTAGAATTCAGTTTATAAGTTCAGCCAGTCTCCTAATGCATCCTAGTGCACCTGCTTTAGATAGGAAGTCCTCTTCAGACCACCCATATAAATCTGTGACTTCACCATGGTCTATAACCCAGAGACCAAACAGCAGTTTCAGCAAATAATCCAATAATGCCTAAGCCCAAAAGGTCAGGAGCACAGTTGTTTTTGTCATTCACAGGGTTTTTCACCATGAATTTATCCCCCAGGATCGGACCGTGAACACAGTTCTACTATAACATCCTGATACATTTGATGAATATTTGGCACAAATGATTTGAACTGTTGTGAGCCACAACACAACACAATGTTCACTCACCAACAGCCCTGTCAATTGACTGCATACTTCAGACGCACAAATGCAAGCTGTCAGAAAATCGACCTTGGAGGGGAGATGGTCCAAATTTAAAATCTGGTTTGATTTTTGATCCTTTTATGGGTGGAAACAAATACTTTTGCTGCACTTTGCATTTTATTTCTACAAGTTACCCTGATACAGCAACAGCTTTATTGCTACACTCAACTTGACACCAAACTGATGAGTAGCTATCAAGTAAAGCCTAATTCATGATCATTTATCCCTGTGTTAGTACTAAGAGTGCCTCAGCCTCTTTACAGAGTAAGGATGGAGTGGTTTATGAACAGTAATTCAGAAAAAATCCTATGAAATTAAAATTTGCCTCCTGTATATGGAAGTATGGTCATTCTGGGGAGTGTCTCATAACTTTTAAACTCCAAGTGTGTATGTGTGTGTGTGGGTAGGTACAGTATTGCCTCTTTTCTGAACTCTTCAAAACTATGGCCAACCAAAGATGTAATCTACAATTTATCTGCCATGAGACCTGTGCACACACAACTGTGAAAATTGTGTGTGTGTGTGTGTGTATTCATCTCATTTTGGGCAGATCAAATTGAGTTTCACATCTTGAGAGTGAGGACATTTGAAAAAAAAGGCTGATTTTGAATCTGTGACACCTTCAAAGCGCTGTTTGAAGGTTAAAACCTGGGTTTAGGGATGAAGTTAGAATTAGGTTCAGGTCAGGTCAATGAGTGCCTTCACAAAGACAGAAGCTTGTAAAGCCATGTAGATTCTAATAAGAAGCAAACTAACAGAGACCAGCTATTAACTGTCACACTAATGGTTTAATTGTAGCGTAACATTTTAACTACTGTACAACATCATCAATTGGTTGGTGCCAACTTTAATTTCATTGCATTGTCTAAAGCTTTGTGTGCATATATCAATAAACTTCTTCTTGAAGCTTCAGGCTGAGCATTTTGGCCACCACCAAACTGGTGATTTGCAACCATGACAAGCGAACCATGAATCTCACTGAAAAGGCTACAGCATAAAGGTAGCAAAGTACTCCCATCACAGCTGCTCCATGCTATGGGGACGTTTTGGTTTGTGCAGCCGGGTTAAAGACATGAATGTACACGCGGGTCGGCTTTTACCACTATTTCAATGATCTATGAGTGCAGGAGCTCTGAGATTCCCAGATTACAGAGAGGGTAGCTTAATGGGAGCATAGCCAGTCCCCACTTAATGGAGAGCAAGAATTTACAAAATTTAAATTGTGCTGTATTTATTAGGGTGGCAGCAAACAACTGAGAGCACTGACTCATCAAGAAAGTATTTGAAGCTATAGATCAAGTGAGCTGAAAAAACTTTTCCCAACAGACTTTTATACCATCTGACTTCTTTTTGCCCACTGCTTGTTCAATGGAAAGAATGCACTGTTCAAGGCATTTCAGCATTGGTTTCTCTTTTCAGACCCTTTTAAGTCTTTTATATACAGTGTGATTTTATTTTATTTTACCATTGCTTCTGTAGTTCAAGCAAACTCCCTTTTAAAAGCCCCACCCCC
Organism: Heterochromis multidens; assembly: GCA_015108495.1. Lineage (NCBI taxonomy): Eukaryota > Metazoa > Chordata > Actinopteri > Cichliformes > Cichlidae > Heterochromis > Heterochromis multidens. The sequence continues at coordinate 8,629 of VUQS01003992.1, forward strand.
TCTGTCTGTTATTATCATTTGTCAGGCAGCGATCACCACCTGTGTATCGGATAAAACTTCCAAATGTATTGTTTAATGCTTTTTATCAAATGCTCACAAAAGTTTCTGCTTGCCATTTTAGAAGTTACCTGGATAACTGAAAAAGCCTGCTTAGTGCAATACCCCAGCTGGACTGTAGTTGCTAGAAGGCAGGTGTCTAAGGGGCAATGAATACCAAACCAAAGCTGCAAGTCCTTGCACTTTCCCCATGTGGGGTGGATTATATTTTCTTTACTACTGTGGATTTTACAAAATACTAATTAAAGGTAGTTTCCCCAAGTCTGCTGGAAGTCAGAATCTGTGCCACTGCATATTGAAACTATGAAGAAAAAAAACCATGGACGCACACACAGACACACACAAAAACAGACCAAAACGACCATTGAATGTGTGAAGCGTGGGTGGAGTATGAGAACAGCAAAGAGCAGAGTCAAAAATGAAAGAAACATTTTCAGAAATCCCTCAAGATAAAAACTTGACATTTAAAGATGGGGAAAAAAAAGTTTACATCTGAAAATCTGAGTGTAAAAGTACTCTGCAAAAGTCTAAGGCGTTTAAAGTTAATCCTGGATGATTTCAGTTTTGAGATTGAAAGGCCATATCATTTGCTAGAGGAGCGCTTTAAGTATGGATCCACGTCCTTATTGATGGATAAATATATCTAAACATCTAAGGTCCCAGTCACACAGGCCTAGAGACTGGTCAGCAACCATCTGGCAACCACCAGCCACGAGGGAAAAATGTGTATTCCCTGATCAGTTTGCAATTGGCTGTTGGTGGTTGCTGACAGTTGCTGAGAAATTGCCAAAGCACCATTCATGCAGGCCTAAAGACCTCGTCGTTAAAGAAATTTTAACGACACTGCACTTTTTGAAGTTTTCACCAGTAAGTTATCAGAAAACAGATCAAACGTCCAGGGCACCTGTGCTTCCTTCTATTGCTCCATGTCAAAGACAGTAAATTGGTGGATTTTTGCTACTGAAACTATGCCATGTCCCATGATGTTGATGCTCAGATTTGCACAGAAAAGGTCATGCTGAACAAATACGTGATTGGATTTAGATTGTGACACATAGAGTGAGTGTAAAATTGATTTGGTTGCAGTTTTTAAAGAGAGCTTAAATGTATTTTCAGTTCTCTAAATTTACTGTGGCAAGTGTTTGTACTTAAATTATGAGGACTCAAAAATGTTGGTTAAAAATAAGGGAAAGGTAAAATTCTGTATGGCTTCATTAAGTATGCTAAAGTTATGACTATATAAATCAGCTCATTCTGAGGAGTTCAGGTAGAAACGTCTCTCAGATTTGACCAATTTCATATGGAATAACCCAGTACTGCATATTGCCACTGAAGACATGTAGTTTAAAAGATTAAACCATTTAACAGGCGGAGAGAAGGGCTAAGAAAAGATGCTACTGAGTTACAATATGATATCGTGTATACTAAAAGCCAGCACTGATGAAGAATGACCAGTAGGGAAAAGAAAAAAAAAAAAGAGCCTCGCAATTTTATGGAAGTGCCATCCGAATAAAAATACAAGCAAAATGAGAGCAATATTACCCTCAGATGTGATTCTCCCAGAATGTATGTATGCTATTTTGCAAAAACATGTTTTGGGGTGAAATCATAAATTGTATAAAGGCCCTTTCAGACATGAACTCCTCTACATTATGCCTGAATGTACAACCTGCTAGCTTTTCTGTCAAAGTCGCAACGGCAGCCTTTCCAAGTTGGACCTATTAGTATTTATGTATCATGTTCACGTTGACGGAAGGGCAAGCACTAGATTACAACTGTGTGTGTGTGTGTGTGTTTGTGCGTGTGTTTGTGTGTGTGTCTCCTGCATCTTGAGTTCTTCAGCTCACATAAGGACAACTGTTATAAGATCCACACATGCAAGTTGACAAGTTGTCATTTTTACATTTCATCTTCATGCATCTTGTATTTATAAGAAATTGCAGGCCAGCCTGTCTATAGTTTATTCATTTGAATGCATTAAATGATCTTTTTATGCAGTTTTAGCTTTCTATGTTGGCGCTGCAAAACCATAAATTCCCGTCCACTTTGAGTATGCAGCAGGGCAGTGAAAGGTGTGACAATTTACACAGATTAGTTCTAACTACAACATATATTGTTTAATATAATTTGTCCCGCATAATTTTGTTGTCCATGTGTTTGAGTGTCTTTTGTCTATTTTCTCTTATCTCGAACTTGCAGATTTAATTACCCGCGCGAGTCCATGTGGAGCGCCCAACACAGAGAGGTGGCACATTACTTGTGCTGGTAATTATTTTGTACTTCACTGAGCTTGTAGACAGCCCACTGAAAATGTAACCAGCATCCATGATGACAAAGCATCAGCAACGGGCTGTTCTGGGCTGATTACAGAGTCTTAATCTATAAAATGGAATAAGCAAAGAGGAGGAACATTAGCAGTTTTGACTGAAAGGTCAACCCTTATTGTCTTTCAACTCACTATATGGTGGGCTTTAAGGAATTCCATCAATTCAAGTATTTCCATAAAGAATAACATGAGCAGTACCAGTACTACTCTACTGTCATTTGCATTCAAGAAATGTAAACTTAGAGCAGTGCATAAAGTGGTTTGAAGGTAATTTTTTTCAATTACAGTACAAGTGGATTCTTTTACAAAGATTTTACACTTTGTTTCACAGAAGGTAACTTCCATCTCCTGAGTAATTACAATCACAATTAAAGATTTGTATCATGCCTCTAAAAACAATGCAAAACAATAGTATACAGTGGTGTGAAAAAGTATTTACCCTCTTCCTGATGTCTTATTTTTTGCGTATTTGTCACACAAATCTTAATATTAGACAAAGATAACCTGAGTAAATACAATATGCAGTTTTTTTGGGTTTTTTTTTTTGACAATTTCATTTATTAAGGGAAAAAAGCTACTCAAACTTACCTGGCCTGTGTGAAAGAGTAATTGCCCCCCTTGTTAAATGGTGAATTAACTGGGATTAACCACATTTTTTGGAACGCTGAGTTCAGTTTCACTAACCACACCCTATATACCTCTATCAGTCTGGAAAGGGTTTCAAAGCCATTTCTAAGGCTTTGGGACTCCAGTGAACCATGGTGAGAGTCATTATCCACAAATGGAGAAAACTTGGAACAGTGGTGAACCTTCCCAGGAGTGTTTGTGAAGGTTCTCAGTCATCCAGGACATGGTAGTCTAAGGGTTTGAAAGAAGGCAACTGGACTTCTTTAAGTTGTTTGAAGACGTTTCGCCTTTCACCAAAAGGCTTCTTCAGTTCTGAAGAAGTCCAGTTGCCTTCTTTCAAACCCTTAGACTTCCCAGGAGTGGCTGGCCTACCAAAATTACTCCAAGAGCGCATCAACGACTCATCCAGGAGGTCACAAAAGAACCCAGAACAGCAGCTAAAGAACTGCAGGCCTCACTTGTCTCAGTTAAGGTCAGAGTTCATGATTCAACAATAAGAAAGAAACTGGGCAAAAATGGCATCCATGGGAGAGTTCCAAGGAGAAAACCACTGCTGACCAAAAAGAACACAAAGGCTCATCTCACATTTGCCAAAAAACATCTTGATGATCCCCAAGACTTTTGGGAAAATATTCTGTGGACTGACGAGACAAAAGCTGAACTTTTTGGAAGGTTTGAGTCCTGTTACATCTGGTATCAGACTAACACGGCATTTCATAAAAAGATCATCATACCAACAGTCAAACATGGTGGTGGTAGTGTGATGGTCTGTGGCTGCTTTGCTGCTTCAGGACAACTTGCTGTAATTGATGGAACCATGAATTCTCTCTACCAGAAAACCCTGAAGGAGAATGTCCGGCCATCAGTTCATGTCCTGAAGCTCAAGCACACTTGTCTTACGCAGCAGGACAATGATCCAAAACACAGCAAGTTCAACTCTGAATGACTCAAAAATGAAACAAAATTAAGGTTTTGAAGTGGCCTAGTTAAAGTCCAGACTTAAATCTGATTGAGATGCTTTGCGCTGACATTATTAAAACAATTCTGCAAAGAAGAGTGAGCCAAAATTCCTCCACAGCAATGTGAAAGACTCATTTACAGTTATTGCGAATGCTTAATTGCAGTTCTTGCTGCCAAGGGTGGCACAACCAATTATTAGGTTAAGGGAGCAATTACTTTTTCACACAGGGCCAGGTAGGTTTGCATAACTTTTTTCCCTTAATAAATGAAATCATCATTTAAAAACTATCTTTGTCTAATATTAAAATCTGTTAGATGATCTGAAGTGCAAGTGTGACAAATATGCAAAAAACAAAGAAATCAAGAAGGGGCAAACATTTTTTCATGGCACTATAGGTAAATTGTTTTAATAGTCTTATTTCCCTTCAGAGTATTCAATCTACATATTTAAAGCAACCTCAGGGAAGTTAAAATTCAGCTATTGACCTAAAAAAATATAGTAATATTTAATTAATATATTAAAATATTTTAAGTATATGATGACATTTGCATGAGAGGTGCAGAAATAAAAAAACCAAACTGCAGTGTATTAACCTGCACTGATGCATGCACACAGGCCAAGTGAATAATTTATTGGTGAATAACTACAAATGAATAACTGAGGAAGTCTATTAAATTAACACATTAGTAAAATGCACAATTGGTTATTAATGTTATTAACAAGCACTGTGACACCACTTTCTCTTTACAGTTTTTGTTGTCTGTGGCTGTCGCTGCTCACAGAAGTTGAGCAAGAATTCAATAGAACAATCGTTCCATCTGCTGTCATAAAAAATATTGAAGTTTGCTAAGCTACCCGTCCTATTTCATTGGCATACCACATTGTAGTAATTCTATAGCAGTGAATGAATTCTCAAGGAAGGATTGATTTGATCAAAATAACTTTCACAGCGCCTTCAAGAAGCATTATGGAACTACACAAACCTGGAACAGATTATAAAAGCATGTCTAAGGATCAGGGTGTTCAAAACACAAAACAGTCTGTCTATTCCCTGGGAGTGGGTGTCCTGCAAAGATCTCAATGCACAATCCTGAAAGGTTGATCCTCCACAACATGTCTGGGGCAATGCAGTGAGGACCCAAAATTTGTGGCATTCCAAGGAAAAAGGGCACTAAAACTACATGTAACAGCAGTGGTGGGAGCACCATGGTTTGGCAACTTGTTACTCACTTGGATAGGACTCCCTGGAGTATTATTTTAAGAGTCTGAATACCTCTGTAGCGGTGTTTGTCAATAAGCAGGGTAGTCTGTAAGACCATATTAAAATGTGCTCTTCAGGTGTTGTGACTACTGCGGGACATTTCACCAAAAAAAAAAACCCAAAATGGCAGCAAAGCTTGTTCCAGATGGGGGAAATGGTTGACACTGAAAAGAGAACCCTTACTCTTTTCCTAAGCCAAACCTAATAAAACAGTGACAAGTAAAGTAAATCAAAAATTTAAATTAAATTAATTCTCAAAATGTTCTCAAAAGACTCAAACTTGTGTTCTGGAAAGAAGCTGTGTGATCATGCCATCCACCATCCAACCTGCCTTCCAATCTTGGGTGGTGCAGTGGTTATCATTGTTACGTCACAGCAAAAAGTTTTCTGGTTCAAATCCAAGCTGAGGCCTCTCTGTGTGGAGTTTGTATGGCCATCTGTGTCTGTGCGGGTTCTCTCTGGGTACTCTGGCTTCCTCCCGCAGTCCAATGGCATGTATGTTAGGTTAATTTGTGATTCTGAAGTGGCTTGTGGATGTGAGGTTGATAAAGTGCTGTATGAATATATGGTTACACTGTGACTTGTAGTTAAAAGCTCGTTGAGTGGTCAGTAAGATTAGCAAAGCACTATATAAATGCAAGTACGTTATTTGGATTTTTACTGGTTGGTACTTTGTCATCGTAACAAATGGAACAGAATTGTTAAATAGTGTCATACACCTGGAAAAATGACTCCAAAGAGGTATTAGGTGCATTAAATGCAAGGGCGCGCAGTCCTTACCAAGCACTAGTTTGTGACAAGCTGGAAGTAAAAATTTGTAGAGAAGGCCTGTATAATTTGCAATCAATAAGTGAACACTGATTTCAAAATTTTATGCAGACATTTTACAGCAGCAAGTGACCTTAACTTAGGTCAAAGCCTTGATCTTAATCTGAATCCAATAGCAAGACCTGAAGTGGTTTAATCATATTCTTGAACTGAAACAGATTTATAGAGGGACTAGTCCACAATTTTTTGTGCTACAAATTTGGCAACTGCCTGGTGAGCACCAATTGCTAGGAAAAATGAGTGTTCCCCAACGGGTTGTGAGTGGCTGCTGGAGGTTGCTGAGAGTTGCTGTGTAATCATTTGCTAGGAGTTGCTGTGTAATCATTTGCTAAAGCCCCAGTCACGCAAGCCTAGACACCAGTTGGTGACCCCCTGGTAACCACTGGTTGCTATGGAGAAATGCATATTTTCTGACAGGTTGGTGCGTGCCTACTTGTGATTACTTTGGTTGCTAGCGGACTGCCGCAGTCACCCGTAGTTTGCATAGAAGATGCAGACTTGTCTGCACACACTTGCCACCTACTTGCTAACCAGTGGCGGCTGGTGGTAAAAATTTGGGAAGGGGGGGGGACAAACAATGTAAAGCATCTTATGGGTCAGGAAAAAAAAAACACATCTTACGGGACGTGGTGGTCCACAACATTTCATTACCAGGACTTTGAAACAGCAGACATGAAAAGCAAAAAGAAGGCATTGCTTATCCCACATCCAGTTAGCCAACTCTGCTTGTCAATAACGTGCTGGACAAGAGTGCTTGTGTTGTGACGATGTGTGAATGACATTGAATTGTCCAATCAAATTCCTAAACAAGGCAGGTAATCCATGCCAATTATTCAGGGACGCACAAAATTGCGTCCCGAGAAGCGAATTCTAAGCTCCAATTGAAACTCAGCCTCAGACACTCGTGACTGAAAAATTTTTGGTCTGTCCATAGACTCCTATTTGGCCGGCGTCTGTACAAGGAAGCTGATACATAACTATATTATTCGCAAGAACTTAACGCATAATGTATTGAAGATTGACCACAAAATGGATTCTGGCAGGCACGTGCAGGCAACCACATGTTGCATGAGCAAACTAAACTTATTTGTAATGTATGTCGTATTTTTGTAATTAATTGTTTGTGATGGATTTTTTTTCCTCGCAATATTTTTACAGGGGCGGCACCCTAGCGCCCTCTATTGACGAGCCACCACTGTTGTCAACCATAGTTAAACTGTGAGAAGTGTGACACAGAGGCAAACGGAGTGTGTTCACCTTCAAAGTAAAAGTTGTGCCTTACTGCTGAAATCAACATGTTTCAAAAAGGGCAACTTTTATTTAATTTATTATATAACGGTCAAGTTTCATCATCGCTCAGTGGTTAGTTGGTGAATGTTTGCAGACAAGTCAACATCTTCCATGGAAACTACAGGCAGCCACTGCAATCAGCTCGTGACCAAAGCAATCACAGGAAATTTCTGGTGCAGCACCCTCTTTGCCATCATTTTTGCCTAGCGACAGTCACCAACCTCCAGCCACCACTCACCAACTGGTTTAAGAATACACATTTTCCCCCAGTGACTGGTGGTTTCAAGGGGGTTGCCGATTCATCTCCAGGTTTCTGTGACTGCTGAGTTCAGTTCCTTTTTTCCAGCCTGAGCTATAGCTCAATGTTTTCAATAAAGACAATTAAGTTATACGCGTTTGTATTTTTAGAGATATGTTAGGGTGTGTGTTCAGTTGTGACTAAATGTTATGAGTACTCAATCTAGACCTCATGGCAATATAAAGACTTCATAAACTTTATTGAAACTCTACACCACTATCTACTTTAAAGCTTATTCAACATTATTTTAACTGAATTATAGGAATTATTTTTAATTCCATGCCTGTTTGTGATTTCTAAGTGATATTCTAAGTGAATTATTGCAAACGCTTGGTCTCTTGTGCTCATAATCCACATTCTTCAAAATGAGATGCTTTACTTAGGAGGATGTCTTTGAACTGGCTGGTCATGCTGAGCGAAGCGCGCCAGCCAGGTGTCACCGCCTCACACCAGCGTTCAGAGACAAGACCCCTAACAGTCACCACCTGTTTTCATGCATTTCTCTCCCAACTGCTGTTGAGGATTGTAAACACTCAGCAAAATGTTGACAAATATTAAAAAAAATATTTTTTTCAGGTTCGCAATTACAAGAATGCTAATAGTTTTTGCAAACACAATGGTAAAATAAACAACACACTGGGCTCAAGGTCGGGACGAAGCTTTTTTAACTTGCTCAGATTGTTCCAACCTTCACCAAAACTTTACACAATTAATAATTACAAGCTGTCACCAGCTATGTCCGTGGGGTGGTGAAATTAGGTAATGAGGTATTGTCAAAAGCAAGGATGCTGGAGAAAATAATGTGCTGCTGTTGACAAATGATTATGGTAATTGAATGAAACTACACCAGATTTTTTTAAAGAGAAGTTTAGCACTGCTACTGATTAAAGCTCGATGTTTAATGAGTTATCGTGCTTTTATTATAGTGAACAAACTCAATGAAATAGCACAAAAACTTAATGAAATAATACAAAAGAAAAGAGTAGGACTATATATATATATATATTTTTTTTTTTTATTTATTTATTTATTTTTTATATTTATCATTAAAACCTACTCATTACCTCTTAAGACGTGTTACCTGCAGAATCTGTTCATCTCTTCCCACAGAATGAGGGCTGCTAATTTAGTCCAAAGATCTGTCTGATCACTCAGACTGTGGGTGTGCGGTAATTACAAGATGTACGCATAACAGTGGACAGTGATAATCAAGGACATGTAAATGGAGTAGAACCACTTAGATTAGCTAAAAAGCTTTTCAACAAGAGCTGTTATTGTTCCTGCACCATACCTGGCAACCTTGAGAGTCCAGAGACAAGAAAAGAGTTAAAAACTGAATATTATAATATAGAAAGACTGAGAGACTGTACTTTTCATCACTATCCTGTTGCATCCAAACCAAACATTCTGTATATCAGAGATAATGATCTGATTAAAGGGGCATATAAGCTATAAGCTGCATTTAGTGAGAATTCAATAATCATGTCAGGACATGAAATTAAGTCTGCAGATAACTCAAAAAATATCACAGATCTTTGTGATATTTGCACAGTCTGGATGTGATTGATCGATAGATCCAGCATGTACTCCTCTCAGTCTATCATCTCTTCTTTTGGCCTTGTGGTTTTGGAATTATGCCTGGTGGCATTTCAGTGCCAGTGTGCAATCATCAAACTATAACCCCTACCAATGATTAACTTTGCAGGCTTGTTAAATACCAGGTTTCTAATCAGTGTTACCAGCTGGTCTCAGACTAATGTGCCATGTGGGAAGTGAAGATATGAAACAAGGTGAAATGGGTGAGTTAAAATGGCATGCTTTGTTTTTTTTTTTGTTTTTTTTTTTTTTTTTTTTCTAAATTTTAC